>WSTJ01000792.1:0-18016 GCA_019623705.1 Ceratobasidium sp. 428
GCGGTCGGGGTCGGCAGGCTTGGTACTCCGGACCGGCGGAACATCCCGAGTGTGATCTGCTCTTCCCAACCACATTGAGGGTGCCTGCAAACTTTGACGAAACGCGCCTGCTTGGTCGATTGGCGTATCTTAAACTACTGGTGGTGTGTTGTTCTCTACCGCGCCTCTGTTGCCCTGGGTTCGCTCTAGGTTGTGGGCACGATTACATACATCATTTGTGACTGGATGCCAGTATGGATGGTTTTACGCAGTCGGATTCCGCTCAGGAGGACTGATGCACTGAGCTCAGTATGTGCCTTCTGCTCTTCTATCTGCGACCGCGACGAGCTCGAGCTGATTGTCTCAAGGCGTTTTGTCCTGTTTTCTGTTGCACTGGAATGTCGACTATAGTTCCAGACTTAGTTCGAGGCTCCATACCACGCGCTACATAGCCAAAATGATGCGTCGGTGACCTCTGCGTCATGTTTCGCCCGCCCGCTTCGGACTCCAAATTGAGCTTGGGCTTTGAACGCCGATCCCCACCTACCACCACGACAGATACGCCGATTGCCTACCTCTCACGTCTACCTTATTTGCGGAAGTATTCGTGGTCTCAAACTGTACTTTGGAAACGCTGCCGGATTCATCGAGGATGTCGTGACTGGAGCCGTGTGGCGCTAGTGAAGCCTCGTCAACGATTCGCTAATAGCGTCCGGATTGATAGCATGGTCTACCTGCTATCCTGCCTATGCCGAACCGTCCCCACATTCTACCACCACTACCCAATCCGCCAACACTGTTCGTGACAATATTTTCTATCGAACTTGCGCCGACATACGCCAAACAGCGGGAGCTGGCCTGACAGCTTCACCACCTCAAAATGCGAAACTGAAGGCGTCGAACGTATTTGGGAGGGGGAGCCTCGCTAGTTTTATTGGAAGAGTGACTTATGAGTGTATCCCACCGGTAAGCACGATCTCTTGCTATTTATTTCGACGTCATATCGTGCTTGGATGGACGACGGCGACGCTGTTGCGGTCGGTGGCAGATATCGACGGGGCTTCCGTGGTCTATCATACCTCACTCCTTCTATATGCTTTTGAGAGCCTGATGGCTCTCAACGTGCTCTCCGCTGCTCTCTTGCGTCAACCTCGCTAATGTATTTTTGATTGTCAGTGGTTTTTCGTCTCGCTCGATCCTCTTGGCTGGTTCTCGACTTTTCGACGCAAGGCTAACTTTATCCTAGGGTCGGTTTGCAGGCGTGAATCAGTCTCGATAATGCATGCACGGCAAAACTATGAGTGGGATCTATGCGATAGTCCCCTCACCCACGCAGTCGGAACAACACAACGCGGGCTAGCAGACGAGCGGTGCCCGGTGTCCTTTGCCTGCTGAAAGCGCAATACTGGCCATCATGTTCTGTTCAGACGACGAACTTGCGACTTGTATGTGGCCAACATCCCACTTGATAGAGGTCTTTCATCCATGAAAATTTTTAACATCACACTCATTTAACGCTAAGTTATCCTCAAGCGAATATGATACACCGGCATTCATACTAGGGAAGATACAGGTGCGCACTTCAGTTTTTATGAGTCTACGACTCCGTTTCCGGTCTTTGGTCGACGAGATTTTTAGCTGGATTGTGAGAGCAAAATTTCGGTAATAGTGAGTTGTGAGCTTGTGAACCAGATTAGGCAGTCTGATTGGCTAATAAAACGCGTTGGCGCCAAACCGGCTTCGCGTTCCGGATCAGTGCAACCCTCGACCTTGCCCCTCTGAACGGCCATCATGCTACCACAACAGAATGCAAGTGGGGCGCAAATGTTCCGCAAACGACTTCGAGGTGCGCTATACTCGACGTCTTGCCAGGTTCACACTCGATTCGTTGCCTGCAGAGATCAAACTACAACCAAACACATCGGCGTACGACATCGCCGTCGAGATACATGTGGACGGAACGAGAGTGCACAAGCTACCGATCCTGAAGAAGGGTCAAGCTCTGGAATGGACTGACCTCTGTCTTCCATGGTGGGCAACTCAACCATCCATCGAGCTCACTGATAAGACGCTAACCACCTATACCTTACAGCGACATAGCTGAAAGCTCAGTCATCGCAATCCAAGTGACCGAGGTACATAAGATACGGAACCGAGTCGATCAAGCTACGTATCACGTATCGCAAGCAACAGATCAAGGCGTCATAACAATCGGTGCGAGCACTGATCAGCCTTGGTTCTTCCGTCTACTTACAACTAAGCGATAGCAGGCAACGCACTGCAAGCGAGCGTCCAGATTGCTTTTCTGAGCGAAGAGGAGGTGAGATGATAAACAAAGTCGAAGTAAATTTGATATATACCGTTTTAGGCCGATCATGCATATTCCATGGCATTTGTCAAGTCGCAGCAGTTAGAGAAGCGGCCGGGAATGATGCAAAAGGCGGGAAAAGTGGGTGATGCGTTCAGGACACTCCTTGCGCTGGGCAGTACGATGGCAGAGGTGTGTCCTGATAGTATGAGCATGGCAGCGAGCTTGAGACTGAGTGCATACACGACCTAGTTGGATCCTGCCGGAGGCGCCAAGGTAGCGTTCACGGTGTGCATTAAGGCTTGGGAGGTATGAATCACATACCATACGAAGATTTGTCGTACCGCTCTCACGTTCAAATGCTCAACCTTCCGTAGTGTTTCGAACAGCAAGGTGAGCAAGGCGCAAGTCTGGGCCAGCTAGTAGGGGACATAGCGGGAATGATTCCATCGGTCGAATCGATCAAGGGCGTAGCCGACGACGACCTCTCTCGGACGATAACGGCGATGCTAAACCTGATCGAAGATGTATCGCTGTTCATTCTTAGTTTCAGGTCGCGTGGCTCGATAAGTAAGCTAGTGTTATACCCCAGACTCATCGTACTAACAAGCTCCACCTCAGAGCGAGCGTGGCGCGCTATGGTCAGTTCAGAGTCTGAGGAGCAAATCGACGCATATACCGCCAAGTTTAGGAGGCTTCGGGAGCAGTTTGACACGGGGGTTGCCGTCCAGGCTCTTCGGGCGGATGAACTCGAAAGTAGGCATGTGTCCGGATAGAGCGACAATCGATACTAACGGGTCATATTGTCAGGGATAAACGCGAGACTCAAACCGGTTAGCCAAGCGCGCTATAACTCCGAACAACAGTGTATTGCCGGCACTCGACTCGGTATCATCAACGAGCTCTCGACTTGGACTCAGAAGCCAAACGCTGACGCACGCCTCGCCTGGGTTCACGGGCCAGCTGGGTTCGGGAAGAGCTCGATCGCCACGTCGGTGTGCATGCGCCTCGATGGCGATGGTACACTTGGTGCGAGCTTCTTCTGCAAGCGCGACAGCCCGGAGCTGCGTGATCCACGCCGGGTTCTAACGACTATCGCCTATCAACTCGCGATGCGATGGGAGTTGTACCGAAACGCGGTAACGGCTGCCATTAGGGAGGACCCAGAGCTACATACGCATCATTTCCAGGCGCTGTATGATGCTCTGCTCGGTAGACCTCTGAGGAGGCTCTCGAAGTAGAACCGGGGTATACTAGTTCTCGTTGTCGATGCGCTGGACGAGTGCGGAGATGCCGTCACCCGGAGACCACTGCTTAGATGTCTCCAAGACCTGTCGCAGCTTGTGCGTTTCTTGAGGGTGGTGGTGACCAGTCGCCCAGATATAGACATCCAGGAGTTCTTTGCGCCCGAAAGGGTCTGCTGGTTCGCGGAGTTCAACGTACGCGAACACGAAGCATCGAATGATATACGGGTGTTTGTGCGGGACCACTTGGAGAATATGATCAACACTCAGGACTTGCCGGCCGACTCAGTTGACCAGGTAACCCACCGGGCAAACGGTCTATTTATCTGGGCGCGGACTGCGTGCGCCTTTATCGCAGGGGGACTTGACAAGCGAAAGTACCCAGACCTAGTGCTGTCCGACTCCAAGTTGGCTGACATCGATTCACTTTACGCCACGGCGATCAGCGCGAGCATGCCGGACGCCGAAGGAGACAACAAGGCATGCATGCTGGAGTTCCTGGGAGCCGTGGTCGCAACAGCGACGAGAACGCCACTGTCAGCCGCAAACCTCGCTTTGCTGTTGCGTAGTCGATCGCAACGCGTGCTCGAAGGGGTGCTATCGAGATTGCTATCTGTCCTGTACGTGGACCATAACCGTGACGACGCAGTCCGTGTGTCTCACCCGTCGTTCATGGATTATCTCACCGATCGGAGTCGGTCAAAGGACTGGCATGTTGACCTGGAGGATCATAACACTACCCTGGCGGAATGCTGCTTGGAGGTAATGTCTGACTGCCTGAAGTTCAACACGTGTGGGCTTGAGACCTCAGACGTGTTTAACAGCGACGTCCGGGACTTGGACGTTCGAGTTGGAGCAGCGATTTCCCCTCACTTGAGCTATAGCTGCTTATACTGGTCTAGTCACGTCGTCAACGCTCGAATCGCTGTACTTGATCGCCATTTGCGAAGGTTTTTGTTTGGGCGAGAGCTTCTGTACTGGATCGAAGCGCTGAGCTTGCTAGGGAAACTCAAAGCAGCTCCAGCTAGCCTGCTGGAGCTCGTGAGCTGTCCCTTGTCTGTGAGTGATCTCGGATCGCATGTATTTGATTAGCTTAACGCATCAAGGTAACTAGGATGACATGGAGGACTGTCGCGAAACAGCAAACGACGCATACAGATTTGTCCTTTCGTTCTACGATGCAATTTCAACGAGCACCCCCCACGTGTATGTTTCTGCGCTTGCGTTCGCGCCATGCAACTCGGGGATGGCGAGGCGTCTGCGAGGTCATTTTCCGAAGCTCTTAACGATCGCTGAAGGCGCTGGGAAGGATTGGACACCATGCCTTCGAAGCATTTGGGTATCTAGCATGGTCTTTTCGACCGCATACTCTCCAGATAGCCGCCGAATCGTCTCCGGCTCTAGCGACGGGACAGTGAGGATCTGGGATGCAGAGACAGGTGATGTTGTACTGGACCCACTGCTAGGCCACTCCGGTGAAGTGAACTCGGTGGCGTTCTCTCCTGACGGCCGCTGGATAGCCTCTGGTTCTGACGATCAGACGATCCAGCTGTGGGACGCCGAGACTGGCAAGGCGAGGGGTGGGCTGCTGCGAGGTCATACAGACCGGGTGCTTTCGGTTGCATTCTCACCCAGTAGCGGTCAAGTTGCGTCTGGTTCAAGAGACGCAACCGTGCGTATATGGGATGTAGAGACTAGCCAGTCAATCCTTGTGCTGCGCGGTCATTCAGACTGGGTGAGGTCTGTCGCTTTCACTCCTGACGGCCGGCGAATCGTGTCAGGCTCCGATGACATCACATTGCGTGTCTGGGACGCAGAAACAGGCGCGTCTGTGCTCGAGCCATTGGTTCGCCACTCAAGCCGTCTGTATTCCGTTGCGTTCTCTCAAGATGGGCAGCGCATAGTATCAGGCTCTAATGACAGGACCGTACGCGTTTGGGATGCCAAAACAGGACATTCGCTTCTTGATCCACTTCAGGGTCACTCGAACGCTGTCTGCTCTGTTGCGTTCTCTCCGGACTCTCGACTCGTTGTCTCTGGCTCCGCCGACCAAACGGTCCGCATCTGGGACGTACAAAATGGCGGTGCAGTGAGCCAGTCACTCGACGGTCACTCGGACAGCGTTCGATCTGCCGCATTCTCTCCTGATGGTCGCCGAGTGGTCTCTGGTTCCTACGATAAAACGATGCGCATCTGGGACATAGTCGGCGGAAGCACTAGTGGAACGGCGCAAGAATCAACCCAACATAACGGGCATTCAGACCGGGTAACCTCGGTCGCGTTCTCGCCAAATGGGAAACGTGTGGTCTCAGGCTCTTATGACAAGACAGTGCGCGTCTGGGATGCTGGAACAGGCGCAATGGTTCTCGGGCCGCTGGTGGGTCATACAAACAGTGTACAAACTGTCGTGTTCTCTCCGGACAATCGTCGCATCACGTCGGGCTCTGATGACTATACAGTGCGCATTTGGGACTCAGAAACAGGCATGCAGGTGCTTGATCCACTGCAAGGTCACTCAGACTCGGTCACGTCCGTGGCGTTCTCCCCTGACTGCCGCCTCATCGCCTCGGGCTCCGAGGACAAGACAATACGCATATGGGACGCTCAGACTGGTCGCGCTGTACTCCAGCCGCTGACAGGTCACTCGGACCCTGTTAAGTCCGTCGCATTCTCTGCAGATAGCCGTCGGATTGTTTCTGGTTCTGGCGATAACACAGTACGTATCTGGGATGCAGAGACTGGCCAAGCGGTACTCAGACCGCTGACAGGTCACTCAGGCTGGGTGGGGTCATTTGCGTTCTCTCCTGATGGTCGTAGGATTGTCTCTGGCTCTGATGACAAGACAGTACGCATCTGGGATGCAGAGACTGGAAACTCGGCCCACGACCCCCTACAAGGGCATACAGGGTCGGTGCAATCTGTTGCGTTCTCCCCTAACGGTCGCTGGATAGTCTCAGGCTCTTATGACAAGACGGTGCGCATCTGGGACGCAGAGACTGGCAATGCAGTACTCGAGCCGCTTCTGGGTCACTCATCTCTCGTGACGTCTGTTGCATTCTCTTCCGACGGCCTTCGCATTGTGTCTGGCAGTTGGGATATAACAGTACGTATATGGGATGTCGAGTTTCACACTGGATCAAGCGATAAGACTCCTAGGTTCCTCCCTGGTACGTCCAAATCGCCTCTTTGTTGCTGTCTACTCACACCTCGTGGCGGTCTCTTAGGCACTCAGGTTCAGATTGTCCCACAGGATACAGCGGGCGATCGAGTGGTAGTGAACAGCACTCAGCTTGCTCGTCATTTGCACCCTAAACTCGCTGGCTGGGTGACTACGACCGAGGGAGAGCCCATCGTATGGCTTCCACCGGAGTTGCGAAAGGTTGACGACTCGATGATTTGCATATCACCCACTCGCATTCGTCGCCAAATCGTTGTTGATTTTACGGATTTTGTGCATGGAGCCTCATGGACCTCAATCGTTGACGCAGTAAATTGAAACCTTCGAACATACATTGTATGCGCTGTTGTGGTTCGATACGATGAAGTACTCTCATATCTCTCGCATCTTTCCTTCGCTTTTCTTGTCGCATGTATGAGTCATTTTTGTTTTTGATGTCTCGAGTCTGAATGTTGCCACTGGTAGCGAACAAATGACAAATGGTTGGCCTGTGTTCCCAGAAATCACCGACAGCTTTCGACATAAGCGGATTAGCCTGGATCTTCTACGCACCTTGCTTGCTAGATGTATGCAATTTGTTCTGCTGGCCGAGATGCTCCTCTGCTCGTCGATAAATAGAGCGATTATTTTCAACACATACCTACCAGGGATTCCGCTTATGACGTATGTGATTGGGACACTCTTAAACTTCGCCTTGCTCGACCACGAACATTTAAGAGGGAGAAGGTTTGGTCAAGAGCCCTTCAAGTCTTCGTATTACGTTAAAATTTCTACTCCCAAAATGAGGCTATCGTTTGCACTAGAGTGTCAGCCATTCCTTGGCGGTGCAGTACTCGAGCGCAAACCAAGACCAAGAATATATGCGTTGAAAACCAAGGGAAGTGAGATGGCAAGTATTTGAAGTCAGTACCAGTAGCTTCTCACCATGCTGCTATGTAGGAAGGTTCAAGTATCTCATGCCCTTGACCTCTCCCTTCACATTTTGGACACGACAAGCACTCGGCGTGTTGACATGAAGCGGCACAAATCGTACCGAGACAGATCGAAAAAAAGTCTGGTGAGCCAAAGTATAGCCGCTACCCATCTCGACGATCTTATATAGACCTCGCGTCAGACATCCTGAAATATGCTAGGGCGCGGCTGAAGTTCACTGCTCGAGCTGAGAGTATCATCGTATTACCTAATGTGGAAGCTGACCAATCACCAGATGCGCGGTTGGCAGCTCGGTACTCCGGACCGGCGGAACATCCCAGGCGTGATCTGCTCTTCACAACGACGTCGAGGGCGTCTGCAGACTCTGATGAGACGCGCCTGCCTGGTCGACTGGCGCATCCGCAACGACTAGTGGCTTGTTATACATCACCTTCGCTGTCGGGCCTGCGCCTCCCTGACCCTCCGTCGTCTCTAATATACGGACACGATTGCTTGCGTCTTATACAGATAGATCAGAGTACTGATCGGTTATTCGATGCCGTGGGCTGCGCCAGTAAGAGGTGTAGCTGCGCCTGGTTCCGTTTGTGCGTTTCTACCTTCTATCTGCGACTAGGACGAGTTTGAGCTGATTGTCCCCAAGCATTTTGTCCTCGTTTTCTAGGGCGCTACAACCCGTCGATCATGGCCGCAGACTCAAGCTGAGGCTTCATACCATGCGTCGAACGGTCAAACACACGCGCTGGTGACTCCTGCGACAAGTCGAGCCTGGGCTTTGACCCCAGTTCTACCCATCATCGTGACGGGGACGCCGATTGCCTACTTCCGACATCACCTTACTTGCGGAAGTGTCCATGGTCCCATGTTTACTACCGCTCGGAAGCGGCGCCTGGCTTGTCGAACGCTCGCTACTGGTGCTGCGGAACGTTGGCGAAAACCTGTCGACACCAATAGCCGGATCTGATTGCTGTCCCGCGTCCAGTGCCAAATTCTCGATCCTCTCCGTCGCCACCCGTCCATTCAACATCTCTCGTAGCGGTGTCTGTAGTCGTGCTCTCACTATTCATTCTATTTTCGCTCTAAACGAGACATCGTCCGCCTTGTCGTTCCTTTCTTTCGCCGGACCTACCACGATGACTTCATCCATAGCATCTTCCTCTCTTCCCTCTGGCAGGAACCGACCCGGGCGATATGCACACAGCCGTCAGGTACTCCTGGTGCAGCGGTTTAGTTGTCAAACTAGGCTCGGGAAATGATCTACGTACACTGGGTCTGGTCGGCGTCGGTATTCATGAGTCTCAGATCGAGGGATCTCCCCGATCACACCCGACCTGGCAAAAACAAGCTGCGACTTGTTCGTCCTTGGATGAACAACTACCCCTCGATTCAGCCAGTGATGTACCGAGCCCCTCAGGTCCATGCGAGTCTGCAGCGGGGTTGGGTGGTCGGGATATGAGGATCTACCGAAACCCGGAGATGGAAGGCAGAGATATCGGGATTCAGGAGGGATGGGACGAGGATGAGGTGGGCGAGGCAGTGAGTGTGGCCCTCCGGTGTTGTACGCAGACGACGGGCGTTTCGCATCGAGGACTTTGCGGCAAAAACATCACCTCGAGCTCTCGCTAGATCGAAACTGGTGTATTCGACATCAATTGCTACTACCTTGGATACATCGTCTCCTCAAGCTTGCCGGTTTGCTTTCACCTCACGCAAGGAAGGGGAGAATAGGATGGAGTTCGAACATGAGGTAGTTAGGCGCGGGTCGGTAGGGCTGGTGCTGGATTCGAGTTTGCAATCTATGGAACGAACGTTACGGAAAAACGTGAGGGGATTGGGGATAGAGCATTTGATAGGGTGGAAACGCCGTTTGGCCATAGGGTTCTCCTTCGCTATCCCATGGATCTATCTCGAGCGGCAGGAAACTCTGGATGCCTTGTTGCTCGTTCTGGCTCGCAATCTACGGTGGCAAGGATATAAACTCGTGAAACCTCGTACGAGTCTGGACTGGTCGTTTTGTCGTCCTCGTCGATTGCTCACATTCAAACCGTCCACTTTCTTCCAATATATCCATATTGAAATTCTCATTCGCAGTCACGCCAACGACAATGGCCCGAACAGTTTCGATCGTGGCTCCGTATTCTGAGTCTGCCGCACCAAGCTCCACTAGGTCAATCGCGAATCCCAAGCAAGGAATGGAGAGCCGGATACAGGAGGACCGAACACGCCTCATACTGGTGATAGGCCTAAGTTTAGTGCTGGCGGGCATGGCATTGTCGACAAAGTGGTCGAGGATGAAGACCAAGACGGGCTACAAAGTTGTTAGTAAGTAGTATGACATCTAGTGTTTTCTTTCTCGCGCTCACAATGACCGAAGCGAAACTCTGGATATGCTACGGCTCGTGACCTGGTGCCGTGCTTCGTAGTAGCGTGAGTCCTGAAACCCCGCACATCAACATATCGCACGCGCTGCCCTCTCGAGTGCCGGTCCATCCTAGCACTCCAAGCAGAAGCCTGAACTTACAGCCGCATGTTTACATCCCGGGGAGGGAGTATGCTAAGCGGTCTCAGAAGCTTCTGTGTTGAAGCCGAACATTCTTGTTGCCGTTGGTTATACCGTTGGCGGAACTCGATACTCGGACTCGCGATGCTCCTCGTTGGGCATTTGTCGAATAGGAAGTGAATGACTACATGGGATGGGAGTGGTATTCTAAGTCCACCCGGGCTTCGGACGAGGAGTTTCGCTGCGGGGCCGTGACCGCCATTGTGAGTTCGTTTTCGATTTATTTTCCACTGGGGCTGGAGGATGGATAGTGGCAGTGGCGGTGTCGATGTTTGGACCGAAGGTCGATCAGCCGGCGGCTCGGCAGATCGCGTGCCTGGATGTTTCGACGGTTTGATTCCACGTTGACTCCGCGCTGACTCCGTGTTTGCCTCCTCTATGTTCTAGCTATGTAATCGGGTAAACCAGCTTCCACCGAGAGAGAGGAGAGATATGGGAGTGGAACAACCACGCAGGTACGGTGATTTTCAATCTCTCTCTTTCTCTCACACGAAGAACCCATTAAGCTGGTGTGGATATCGTTTAGCCAAGCTCGTCTGCTCCTGTATTGATCCTTTGCGTCTTTTAGCTCCTGTATCCCATCTTTCAGCGACTGGGCACTCGAACTTCGTTCATAGTGATTCGATTTTTGAGACGCGAGAGCTCGGTTCACCCATCAGCCCCTGCCTCACTGTTACAGGGTACGTGGCTTGAGCCCCAGCTTTCGTTTACTTCTTGTCGATAAGGTAACTAGCTGATTTAAGAGCACTGCTGTCGAGATTAGGACCTCTTGAGACTGGAGCAGGGTTAGTTCGAATGGATGCATAGGCACAAATGAACTGTGTTTCCTCTGCAATAAACTGCCTGGTACTCGCAATACGTCGAAGAACGCAGCACGTGGTTTGAGGCGAAGGTGAAGTCTGAGCAGGTTCTGGTTTGTCGTGCGGTGAGTAAGATCTCGCACTAAGTTCGAGTAACGTGTCATCTTTGTAAGGAGGAAACACCGGTCCTCTGGGGAGGGATGACTCGAGATATTTTTGTATGCAGTAGGCAATAATACAATCACACATTCCAACTTGTAGGCGAGGCAGTCGACGGCGATTGACTTATTACAAGCTCTAGTGTAGGCATGCGAGTGGAATATATCCAAGGAAAACCGGGGAACGTCAGTTTGTGGCTCGTTTGTTACGTGAGTCGGAGTATTTTGAGGCATGAAATGCTGCTAGCTATGCTCTTCCTCCAGCTGGGCAGTGGCAGTTGCTATATCTCTGAACGAATGGCACTGAGAAAGTATATGAAAGCGCGAGATCCAATCACGCGCCGGATCCGTGCCTGGCCGTTGATGATGATCAATTTTATTGGTTCCAGTTCTCCACCACATTGCCCCAGCCGTTTGAGTTGCTGGTTGGTCCAGCTGTGCGAGTTTCGTGATTTGTGTCATGTACTGACTCTGAACCTAGTGCGTCTTCTTTTGTTTAATATCATAGGGCGAATTTGAGCTGATTGTATGACAGTACCTTGCCTCCGATCTGTCAACGCACATCCATACGGTCAACCACGCTCCCAGGCCTGGCTCGGTACTCTAGATGGTGTGACGACTCCGTCCAATGATCTGTCAGCTTTGCTGCCGTCCCTCGAGTGGCGTATTTGCGACGACCGGCGACCTGTTATACATCGCCATCGCTGTCGGGCCTGCGGCTCCACGGCTCTCCGCTAACTCTGATGTGCGGGCAGGATCGTTTCGGTTTTGCGTTCGATGCCGTAGGGATGCACTGATGGGAGGCGTAGCTACAAACAGTTATTTATGTGCGTTTTATGTGTTTCGATCTGCTACTCGACGAGTTGGAGCTGATTGTCTTACAGCATTTCGCCCTCGTTTTCTGGCACTGTAAACCGCCCGTCATGGCCCCAGACTCAATCCGAGGCTTCATATCGCGTAACGAATAGCCAAGTACATGCGCTGGCGACTCCTGTGACAAGTTGAACCTGGGCTTCGACCCCCGATCCCACCCACCCACTATCACGACGAATTCACCGATTGCTCACCCCCGATATCACCTTGCTTGCGGAACCATCCGTGGTCTCGTGCCGTCTCACTCCTCGGACTGGTTGCGTGGTCTGTCCAGGGCTCCTCGCAAGTGCCGTGGAATGCTGGCGAATAACTGTCAACGTCAGAGGCTGGATCTATTTGCCGTCCCGCTTGTGTCGTGCTCTTGTCATTCTACCACCACTACCCGCTTGGTTAACATCAATTAGGGCGGCGATATTGGTCTAATCGTGCTACTCATTCTATCACTATTCTACTTGGAGGATACCATCCTACGGTTATTTCTTCCTCTCTTTTGCTGGACCCACCACGACGTCTTTCCCCATACCATCTTCCTCTATAACCCCTGGTGGCAACCCTTTGGGGATGGCCACTCCGACTCAGACCCCGAGGACATGTACGTAGCGGTCAGCACTCCTGCTCCAACAGTTTGATCCTCGAGTCGATCTCGGGGAACGGTTTGCGCATGGCGGGTTTAGCTGGCGTCCAAACTCAGTCTCGAATCGAGGGACTCCGTATCGTCGCGGCCGACCTTGCGAATACAAGTCGTAGAGTCTTCGTCCTACTTTTCAACTCCTCACCACCAGTGTCGCCCATCTTTTCCGGCCGTATTGCCCTTCGAGTTCGACGTCGTCCGGACGAATCGCACGCTCGAGTGGAGAGCAAAGGTCGAGGCGACCCTGTGGATCTTTCTTCGGTGAATGGCTAGTTCTAGATCTAGCTAGTGGTACGCCGACCCATCAGGTCCATGCGAGTTTGTAGCACGGTTGGGCGGCACGGACACGAAGATCTACCGAAGTCTGAAGAGGTGAAAGGCAAAGATTTTGGGATTCAGGAGGGAGGGGACGTAAATGAGATGGGCAAGGTGGTGGATCCGGCCCTCCAGTGTTGTACGCAGATGTTGGGCCTTTTGCACTGAGGAACTGGTGGCAAAAGCGTCTCTTCGAGCTCTCGCTGGATCGGAATTGGAGCATTTGACGGTCGGCCACTGCTACCCTGGATAAATCATCCCCTTGAAGCTTACCGGATAGTTTTCACCTCATACTAGGGAGGGGCGAATAGGGTGGAGGCGATCAGGCGTGGGTTGGACTGGT
Organism: Ceratobasidium sp. 428; assembly: GCA_019623705.1. Taxonomy (NCBI): domain Eukaryota; kingdom Fungi; phylum Basidiomycota; class Agaricomycetes; order Cantharellales; family Ceratobasidiaceae; genus Ceratobasidium; species Ceratobasidium sp. 428. Next base: position 13,320 of record WSTJ01000792.1, read on the forward strand.
GTTGGATTCGGGTTTATAGTCCACTGGATGGACGCTACCGACAAACTGCGCGAGGACTTGGGGCAGAACTGTTTGCTGGGGTGGGTGCGCGGCTCAACTACTGGATTTTCCGCGCTGCGGTGTAGATACATTTCGAATGACGAACACTTTGGATGCGTTATGGCTCGCTTTTGGCCCGCAATTTGCGGTGGCAGGAGTATAAACCTCTGAAGTCCCGTACTAGTATGGCTAGCCATTTTGTTGTCCTCGTCGGCCACCCGTGTTCAGTCTATCCGTCTTCTTCCACATCAAAGGTCTTATTCACAGTCACGCCAACGACTTCGGTCCGAATGGTTTCGCTTGTGACTCCATATTCTAAGCCAGTCCAAAAGTTGGTCAGCCGGCGGCTCGGCAGATCGCGTGCCTGGATCTTTCGGCTCCGCGTTTGCTTCCTCAAGGCTCAAACCATGGCGTCAAATAAACCCGCCTCTACTCGAGAGAGGAGCGATATGGGGGTAGACAAACTATACAGGTGCGGTAATATTCACACTCTCGCGGCCTGCTAAGCTGATCTGGATATTATTCAGCCAAGCTCGTCTACCCCCGTATTCCTTTTACTTCCCGTACCCCACCTTCATACGCGTGGATTCTCCTACACTTTGTATGCACTATGTCCTTTAGATATACATGAGCAGTTCTTCAAACTGAAGTGCTCCTCTCGATGCCAGACAGCTTTATCCCGATTTTTAACAATTCATCCCATGAAACCGGCTAGTACTTGTAGTACTGTAGTGATCATTCAATAGCGGCGGTCCCGGGTCCCAGAGCAGTGCGACTCGACGTTTAGCAGAGGAGAGTCCCTGGTCCCTTAGTGGGTCGACGTCGGGGACAAAAAAATAGGGTCTATTGGATAATGTACGACAAGAATGATGACAATATGGAATGTGTACATCTATGCGGTAGTATTAATGCTTAGAAGTACGACGAGTGATGCGGTGTGCTACCTTTGTGGTTGCCGGTGTAATAGGCGGTGGTGCGTAGTCATCGTCGGAATCGACATCCTCAGGGTCGTTGCCGTTTAATTAGACGAAGCAATCTCAGAGGCACTTGTAGCGCTCATGAAGGCCTTGCGCAGGTCTGCAACCGTGAGAGTTACAGAATCATTGTCTTCGTCTGCAACACCCTCGGCCACACCAACATCTTCAAACCGAGCTTCGGTATCTGAGATAACAATCGGAGAGCCGGAGGTGATTTCGGCGTAGAACTGGGGGTCGGATGATCGTAGTTGCAGGAGCGCTGCCCGAGTCTCATGACTTGTCCGACCTGCTTGGGAAAGATCAAAGTCTGTGCTTGCACAGCGCAAAGGGAGAAAGCTCAAACGAGACAATAAGAATTGAATATATGCTGAATAAAAAGGCGATTCACATACCTTCTGAATAAGCTGGGGATAGATACAAAAACAAGTAGCCGTCGAATAATGAAAAAAGGGGACCCGAGCAAGTTGGACACATCAACTCGGAGGTTTCGTCGTTGAAATGAAATTGTCCCGTGTCCCGAACGAGTTCGACGCATGGGGACAGAGGTACCAAATAACAGCACACATTCGTGAGCGCTGGGCGCTATTACCTAAGCGACGCTATTGAATGATCGCTACAGTATCCGTGGTTGGGGCTGAGCCTTGAATTTCGCCCTACTTGGCTATGGATGTTTGCGAAGGAGAAAGTTTGATTGGCCAGCCTTCCAATGGCTATATAACCTAGACAATCCCACTCGCAAAGCAAGCCTGCCACCCGCATTACAGTCACAGCCGCTCCTTGATAGCCTAGTGCTTGGCAGGTGACCCAAATTGTATGCACTTGAAGGCAAGGGAAGTAAGAAATCAAGCGTTCGGAGAGTGTACTACTGATTGTGCGTGATGATATAGTCTGTGGGAGCCGCCAGGTATCTCATACTCTGTATTTTTTCTCTTCGCACCTTGGACCTGCCTTGGATACGACCAGTGGTCTTCGCGCAAATTGCGGTGTAGTGCATCAAGACATGAAATTAGAAAAAGCCCGGTGTACTGAAGTATAGTCACTACCCGCCACAACGATGACATATCAGCCCGGCACCGAATATCTCGAAATATGTAAGGGTGTAGCTAGAATTTAAGCTACTGCCCAAGCTGAGCGGGCGAGTATCACCGGATTACCTAATGTAGAAACCGACCAATCACCGACAGCGCCACCGGCAGGCTCGGTACTCCGGACCGGCGGAACATCCCGGGTTTGATTTGTTCTCCCCAACGACGTCGAGACCCATGAGCGTCTACTAACTCTGATAAAACTCACCTGCTTGGTCGACTGGTGTATCCGCAACTAATGCTGGTGTGTTGCTCTTCACCGGATCTCTGTGGTCTTACGCTCGCTCCAGCTTGCAGTTGCGATTGCTTGCGCCGTGTGCGATTGAATACCAGAACGGAGACTTTTATGCAATCAGGTTCCGCTCAGAAAGACTAATGCACTGGGCTGAGTATGCACGTGCTCTTTTCTACTATCTACGACTGCGAAGAGCTCGAGCTGATAGTCTCACGGCGTTTTGTCCTTTATTTTCTATCGCACTAGCACCGGCGATTACGGTTCAAGATTTAGTTCGAAACTCCATACCACGCGCCACATATCCAATCAGATGCACTAGGAACCCCGACGTCCAGCTTTATCTCACATGCTTCGAACTCCAAGTCGATCGAGCCTGGGCTTTGACCCTCGGCCCCCACCTGCCACCACAACAGGCATGCCGATTACCTACCTGCGACATCTACGTTGTTTGTGGAAGTGGTCATACCCTCAAGCTGTACTACCGTCCAGAAACAGTACCAGGTCCGTCGAAGGTGTTGTCACTGGGGCTGTCACGGTGGGGCAATAGCGAAGGATCGACAACGATCCTCTGATAGCGTCCGGGTTATGGCAGAGTCTGCCCGCTATCCCACTCGTACTGGACCGTTCCCACGTTCTAACGCCACTATCCAATATTTCAACGCTATCTACGATGATATTTCCTACTACACTTGTGCGGATATACGTCAAACAGCGGGAGCTAGCTTCATAGCTTCACTACCTTAAGCTATAGAAACTGCCAGAAGGCGCCGAAATTATTTAAGAACTCTCATATATAGGTTTAGGGAGGGAGAGGGAGGGAGAGGGAGGGAGAGGGAGGGATCACTGGTCTTATTGAAGCGGAGACTTACGAGTATATCCCACTGGTGAGCACGATTTTTTGCTATTCATTTCGTCATATTGCGCTTGGATGGATCATCGCGGTTCGTGGCCAACATCAACAGGGCTGCCGTTATCTATCATACCCCGCTCCTTCTATATGCTCTTCAGAGCCTGATAGCTCTCAGCATGTTCCGCGCTTTTTTTTTTTGCGTCAATCTCGTTAACATACTTTGGACAATCGCCGGCTTTCGCCCCGTTCGATCGACGTGACTTGTTATCATCTTTTCAGTGTGAGGCTAACTTTACCTTCGTCGGCTTACAGACGCAACTCAGTCTCGATATTTCATACACGTCACAACTAAGGGATAGGGGATCTATGCGAGAGTCTCCTTACCTTCGTGACTGGGACAACGGTGCTAGCCAACAAGTGGTGCCCCGTCCGAAAGTGCATAACTGGCGATCACGTTTCGTTCAGACAGCGAACTCGCGACTTGTATGTAGTTGATATCCCACGCAGTAGAGGTTTTTTATCCATGCAATTCCGAACCATACTCATTCAACGCTCAGCTATTCCCAAATGGATGTAATACACCACTGTTTCTGCTATGGAGTGCGGTACCTACAGGCGCGCGGTTCCATCTGAATAAGTCTACGGCTCCATTTCCAGCCCCCAATTGGTTCGGCGAGGTTTTTGGCCGAAATATGAGAGCACTTCGGCCATAGGGATTTACGAGCTTGTGAACCGGATAAGGCAGTTTGATTGGCAACCAAACTGTGCCGGCGCTAAACCGGCTTCACGTTCCGGATCAGTGCAACCCTCGACCTTACCCCTCCGAACGACTATCATGATACCTCAGCAGAATGCGACTGGGGCGCAGAGCTTCCGCAAACGACTTCGAGGTGCGTTATGCTCAACGTCTTACCAGGTTCACACTCGATTCATCGCCTACAGAGATCAAACTACAACCAAATACATCAGCATATGACATCGGTATCGAGATACATGTGGACGGGACGAGAGCGCACAAGCTACCGATCCTGAAAAAGGGTCAAGCTCTGGACTGGAAGGACCTCTGTCTTCCATGGTGAGCAACCTACTCATCCATCGAGCCAACTGATGAAGCGCTAACTGCCGACACCTACAGCGAGGTCTATGAGAGCTCAGTGATTGCAATCCAGGTGACTGAGGTACATACGGTACGGAACCGAGTCGGTCAAGCTACGTATCAGGTATTAGAAGTGACAGATCAAGGCATCATCTCGATCAGTACGAGCACCATCAGCCTAGTTCTGCCGTCTACTTACTACTGAGCGATAGCGTGTAGCACGCTGCAAGCGAGCGTCCAGATTCGTTTTCTGAGCGAAGAGGAGGTGAGATAATAAGCGAGGTCGAAGTAGAACCTGACATATACTGCCTTAGACTGAGCGGGCGTATGCCGCGGCATTCGACAAGTCGCAGCGTTTACAGACGCGACCAGGGATAGTGCAAAGGGCGGGCAAAGTAGGCGATGCGTTCAAGAC
>WSTJ01000793.1:0-17997 GCA_019623705.1 Ceratobasidium sp. 428
CACCCCTCTTCATCTTTGTTGAGAACTCATTTGGGACAAGCGCTGGTCCGGTGAATCGATAGATCCAGGGTGACCCTTGTAATAATCAAAAGCAAGGACCTGCTATCAGTAACCGAGGAGTACCGCCCCCTTGTGTAGTAATCTTCACACCCTTTGGGATTCATATCCCCCACTCAGCGCTCCTAGCCAGTTGAACCAACCGCTTGCAGAGAATACACCGGACGCTTATTTGCTATAAGCCGGCAGTTACTGTTCAACGCTAGTTGCAGAGACAAGGAGTTAGCGCCCAAAGTGGTTAACTATTGATCGAGTAGCCTTTTAAGGTGAACGCACGACCTAACCTGGCGCTCTCAGAACACGACCGTTGTTGCTACTGCAACTGGTTCCATCCCGAAGTTCGCTGCTGGAAAACTTATTCCCCAGCCGAAATACGTAAGGGAGGACCTTGCGAATCTACTATTCGCTACATCCCAATCAAACCCCAACAACTCCGCAACCGGGCTCAGCAGTGCTTTGTCACACCCCCCGGTTCTCCCAGTTGCAATATTTGTTTTAGACTCAACGACGGGCCTAACACCATCCAGTGCCCTTATTGCCCAAAAAGGGACGCATACCGTATCCAGGAAACCTTTTGGCAATTCAAGTCTCGCCTCTAAACAGTTCGTCATCAGTTACTATAAATCAACCAATACCAAAAATTCTTTTCTTTAGTGTTACCTCCCTTGAACGTCCACGCCGAACCATTGGCAGTCGCACCCCCTCCTCAATCAAGACCGTTACCTGCTCTTAGGTATCCAAATCCGGAAACCTCCCAACTTGAACCCGCAATCCTACCACATATCGGTTGGACTATCAAACCCAACAGAAATATTGGGTTGTATCTAATCGATATCCCAAATACGTTTACAAGCCTTTACAAGAAAAGGGCTTCGAATTTAGCAAGATTGCTGTGGTATCAAAAGTGGGAATACCTGTACACTGAGGAACCACCAATCTACCGAGAAGAAGAGGTCGCGGCTCCCTCATATTTTAACACACTAAAAAGAAAAAAAGAAGACGATGGCGGCCCCACCTCCTCCCAATTTCGGAGATATGACAATGGGGGAGCAGATCACATGGTTGTGTAACGCGATGACCAACGTAGTATTGGCAGTAGATGACATTAGAGGCAATCTGGCTGTAGCTCGTACCGAAATACAAGATTTAGAAACACAAATGACGAACGATCGAACCCATTTTGATGAACAACTCGGTTTAGCTGGAGTTGATGTAACAAATACATTTAATCGCGTTGTGGGTATCGAAGCCCTCGTAAACACGGTAATCACCAATCAAAACCTTCCTCCCCCACAAGGAGGAGGACAACCACAAGGAGGTCAGCAAGGAGGAGGACAACAAGGCGGACAGCAACAACCGCTCCCTCCACCTCCAGCTGGCCCTGTTGGGCAAGTCACAATGGCTAAGCCTGACAAATTCGACGGCTCCAAACGAGAAGAGCTTCGTAAATTCATGACATCTTGTCGCCTCTTCATGGACACCAACATGCCAAACCATGGAGAAGACGCTAAAATTGCATTTATCATTTCATACCTTTCTGGGTCGGCCCGCCAATGGGTGCAATCTTATCTTGAAGTTGATATGCTTGGTAACCAAGTAGTGCTTTGGTTACACGATACTACTCTCTTCTGGCGTGAAATGAACGCCCGTTATGGTCAACTCAATGAAGGAGACGACCACAGGCAAGAACTTAAGAAATTACGCCAGAAGGGTACGGTTCAAGACTACCTTACCGAATTCCAACGTCTATCCGCTTATTTGGGTTACAACGACATTACGCTGCGAGATATGTTCTATGACCACCTATCTATGGAAGTCAAACATAGTATGCTGGCACAAAGCTTTGATCCGGCCGGCACTACTACTTTCAACCAAGTCGCTGAACGAGCTCTGCTCATCGACAAACATATCCAACAGTTTGCAAAAGTCGAAAGACCTAAAACTACTTCCCCTTCGGCCTCCACTACTACTGCCCGTACAACCACAACCACCACGACCCAAGCCACAACCACCAAAGCCCTTTTGGCAAAAGGAGATCGCGTCTTTACCATAGGAACGGACGGTCGCGCGACTCGCGGCAAAGTCACTAAAATTGCAAAAAATGCGAAAGGATTTAATGCACCTTGGGTGAAATGGGATGGTCAGGATGGAGAAGTAAAAATGACTTTCGACTCGCTAAAGAAAGATACTCGGCCAGCACCTAGTACGCCGAGTGACCCCAAAGGTCCTGGACCCATGGATATCGATAGCGCAGGAAAAGGGAAGTCTGTGATGATTTGCAACCGCTGTCAAGGCAAAGGTCATATGGCCAAAGATTGCCCAAGTAGACCTATGTCGGGATATGAAGCATCAGTAGAGAAGGTGGAGTCGGAAAGCGAGGAGTCGGAAAAAGAGGACGCCTGAACAGAAACAGGAGATCTGTTTTGGGCGAAATCTTAAAGAAGGTCAATGCGTGTAACAATAATATAGAAGACTTGGAATGTATGAGTTTAGGGAATAAATCTCAACTTTTACTCTACTTCCGCGCACACCCCTTGCAAACCACTCCTGATCAAAAAACAACATATACAATGAAAGGATTCCACGGCTGGGCTATGTTGGACTCGGGTGCTACGTCTACTTTTATAAACCGTCGCCTTGTGGACGAGTTTAAAATACCAATAAAAAAACTAAAAACACCAAGAAAACTCCGCGTCATCAATGGACGCGACATCGCTTCTGGGCAAGTTACCGAGTACTGCGCCCTAAATCTAGAAATATTTGGACACAATGAAGTGTTAAGCGCCTATGTAGTAGATGTTGGTAAACATGACTTAGTGCTGGGTATGTCCTGGCTAAGCATTCACAACCCATCTATCAATTTTAAAGACAAAAGCGTCTCCTTCCATTCGGAGTTTTGCGCCAAGAACTGCCTTCACACGGCACACACAATATTCTCCGGTCATACCCCCAAAATCGAGTTGGCCGCTACCACTGAATTACCACCCAATTATCAAGATTTCTCTAAAGTCTTTGCGGAGGAAGAAACAAGCCCCCTTCCCCCCCATTGACCTTATGATATACAAATCGATCTTAAGCCAGACGCACGACCTAGACATGGTCCTATCTACAGCGTTGGTGTCAAAGAGGACGAGGAAATGCGATCAACCATTCAACGACAGCTCGAACATGGTCTAATTCATCCTTCTAAATCTCCAATGGCCTCCCCAGTCATCTTTGTAAAAAAGAAAAATGGCAAACTACGAATGTGCATCGACTACAGACGTCTCAATGACATGACTATAAAGAATGTCTATCCGCTCCCTCGCACCAATGACCTCATCAAGAAACTTCGCGGGGCTAAAATCTTCACCAAACTGGATCTTAAGTGGGGATATAACTTAGTTCGCATTCGCGAAGGCGATGAGTGGAAAACAGCATTTAAAACAAAATACGGTCTATTCGAATACCTGGTCATGCCTTTTGGCCTAACAAACGCTCCAGCAACCTTCCAACACTTCATGAACGATATATTGCGAGATATCCTGGATGTCTACGTCATTGTCTATTTGGACGACATCCTAATCTTCTCTAAGAACCCAAAGGACCACCCAGAACATGTCAAAGAAGTCTTATCTCGCCTAAAGAAACATAACCTCTACTGCAATCTTGAGAAATGTTTCTTTGACGTCACAGAGATTGACTATCTGGGCCTTATCGTATCTCCAGAGGGTATCCGTGTTGATCAAGAAAAAGTCACTAAAGCGGTTGATTGGAAGGTCCCTCATAATGTTAAATCACTCCAGGAATTCCTTGGCTTTGTCAACTTTTATCGGAAGTTTATCCCTAACTATTCGGCTAAAGCACGTGCGCTCTTCAACCTCCTCCGCAAGGATACAGTCTGGAACTGGGATAAAGAGGCACAAGAAGGATACGAAGCACTTAAACTAGCGCTTAAATCAGCCCCGTTACTCGTTCAACCTGACCCATCCAAACAATTCTATTTAGAAACAGACGCATCAGACTTTGCCACAGGAGGGGTTCTTTCACAGATAGCAGAAGATGGTAAAATGCATCCTATCGCATTCCTTTCCAAATCATCTTCTCCTGCCGAAAGGAATTATGATATCTACAACAAAGAACTACTGGCCGTGATAAAATGCTTTAAAGAGTGGCGTCACTTGTTAGAAGGAACAGAAATCCCTATCCAAGTTCTATCAGATCACAAAAACTTGGGATATTTCCAGACAACAAAGGAACTTCGAGGACGCTTAGCACGCTGGGCAAACTTCTTAGCCGACTTTAATTTCCAAATCCTGTACAGGCCGGGCGTCCAGAATAAAAGAGCCGATCTATTGTCTTGAAAGGAGGAACACCGCCCTGAAGGGGGGGGTGAAAACTCCGTTTTGCTGCCTCCAGAACTATTCATTGCAGCAATAACGCCAGACCATGATTTAGATCAACTGATTAGAGATGGTATTCTCGAGGACCCACGCCTATCCAAAGTCACCACAGCCCTCCGGGATAATGAAAAGGTTAAGGATTGGGAATGGGACGACGGATTCTTACGGTTCAAGGGCAAGATATACGTACCCAACGATAAGGAATTAAGGAAACAAATCCTGGAAAGCCGTCATGACAACATAGCGGCAGGCCACCCGGGACAGTTTAGAACTTATGAACTGGTCTCCAGGAAATACATTTGGTCTTCTATGAAGAAATCGGTAAATGACTACGTGGCACACTGCGAATCTTGTATCAGAAACAAACACAGTAACCAGGTACCCCCAGGCCTCCTCAACCCTATTGAGTTACCCCTTAGGCCTTGGGAGGAAATCACGTACGACCTGGTTACACAGTTGCCCCAGTCTGAAGGATTCGACGCTATCCTCACAGTGGTTGACCGACTGTCCAAAATGGTCCACTTTATCCCAACTACCTCTAATGCCACCGCTATCGATGTTGCCAACTTGTTCGTCACTTATGTATGGAAACTACACGGCCTACCAAAGAAAAGCATTTCGGATAGAGGACCCAACTTTAACTCCAAATTCCTCCGCCATCTATATAAGCGTCTTGATATTAAACCTTCATTCTCTACGGCTTATCGCCCTCAGACAGATGGACAATCTGAGAGGGCCAATCAAGTAGTAGAAGGCTTTTTGAGACATTACGTATCTCACAGGCAGGACAATTGGGTCTCCCTACTTCCCATGGCTGAATTTTTGTACAACAATGGCGTACAAACATCAACCAGCAAAACTCCGTTCTTTGCATGCTACGGTTTCCATCCCCAGTTTACCATAGGGGACACAGACACCAAGGACGTCCCAGCAGCAGACAAACGTGCAGACTGGCTCAAAGACAGCTTTGATGAATTACGTGCCGCTCTAGAAACATCTAATCAAAAGATCAAAGAATTTTATGATCGCAAACATAGAGCACCCGTAAAAATCGATGTCGGAGATAAAGTCTTTATCGATAGCCGAGACATACAAACAGACCGACCTTCGAGGAAACTTGCCGCCAAACGCTTAGGACCTTTCCAAGTATTAGAGAAAATTGGGACACATGCTTTCAAACTCAAGCTACCACATACCATGAAAGTACATCCTGTGTTCCATGTATCCAAAGTACTTCTGAAACAAGATGACCCTTACCAAAGGGAACCGGTACCTCTTCCCCCTGTCATCACGCCTGAAGGCGAAGAGGAATTTGAAGTAGAAACCGTTCTCAACTCTAAGAAGGTCAGAGGTGTCATCAAGTACCTTATCAAATGGAAAGGATACGGTCCCGCCGACAACACTTGGGAACCATATGAACATTTGGTTAACGCTAGGGACGCGCTGGTAAAATTCCATCACAAGAACAAACGTGCTCAGAGGGACCCTCGGGTCTAAACGGGGGGTAGTGTCATGACTTGACACTCTCCCTAGAATATAATCTCGATTCAATATCTTTTTCAGAAACACTTTCCTTTTATGGAACATTTGTCTTATGACCAAGCACTTACTTAATATCTCGTATTTCATAATAACCTTTATCTATATCACGTGTTCCAGAATGTTCCAGAAGTCTGACTAATCCTTCTTATTTCACATCTGATATCAAATTAGTTATGACTCGTTCTTTGTACACGTAGATACAAGGCTGTGCGTCTCCATGTATATAACCAAGGGCAAGTTCGAGGCTACAGACCAAGAACTTGACCTCCTCGTCAATTCTAGTTTGCTCATCACCAATCCTCTAAGTCACTGTCCATCAGGGACATACTTCTTACTGTGTCTTAGTCGATCACCATCCTAGCTCGAGTAGGCTTGACACACCCCGCCTCGGGCGACTTTTAAGACTTTAAGCACTATATAGTACTCCAAGGCTGGGGGGGATTTTCCTGATGTTTGCCTTCATTAAGTTGCCCATAACGGGCATTGATCTCACGTCAGAAGAGAGTTGTATCATGAAGCCATAGGACTACTTGGTTTCCCAACATAACAATTTCTAAGTAGGACTGTACCCACTGCCTTGCCGAACCTGATAGATAACATATGACATCAAGGAAAGCGACGTGACCATTTATTACCACGTGACACTTTTGTCCCTTTTGTATCTTATATGGTATTCAATGTGCTTGCGTACCTTGCGAAGTTAAAATCTCGAATGTGCAACCTTCTCTGGTAAAACAAGGGGCTTGTACCATACACATAATATTATCGGTATGTTTACACTGTGTGTAAGGTCACACAAGCCTTGTTCACCAAGCTGAAGGTGTAGATATATTTTTGCAACCTTACCAAGTCAAAGCAAGAAAGATATAAATATGCGAAAATCTCACCTGCCCTGATGAACTCATTCTACTCGAGGGTGGGTTGGGTGGATTTGTATCTCTCACGTTTGTAGCTCAACACTGACTTGTGGTTTGGAGCGGCTATGGAGTTGTGTGGGGTTTCTTCCAACGGGCCGGTTGGTGGCACAGGTGGTCAGGGTAGGTTGGCCGGTTGGCCCTTGTTTGGGGCACTCGCCGGGGTCCTAGGTTGCTTGGCGTGTTTTACTTGGCCAGGGCCGCAGCCGCGCGGCTATTTAGTCCAGGTGATGTTTGAGCTCTTTTGTCCGCCTCCCTCGACTTGTGTCGGCTCCTTGTCAAGTAAGTGTTTGTCCCTTCTGTTTGGACTCAAGTTATTCTAGAGGCTAATCTCTCGCAGCTTGGGGCCCGGCAGCAACAACTCGGTCTGTAGTGTGTTCAGTGGCAGGTGGGCTGGTACGAAAGCCACGTGTGGAAAACAGCTTACTCTACATTACAGCTATTCGAAGCAAACTGCTAATAAATATCAACACCTACTCTATTAGGCCCGGCTCTACCGCCGACGTTATCTTTAGCCTTTCGTGTAGTTCAGGGCCTAGTGAGTATAATCCCAGCTCCAACCACTCATAAGGTGACTAAACTATCTACACCTTAGCCAAATATGCCAACCTACTTCGGTGGAGGATTCATTAAACCTTTTTTCCGCTATCTCTCTGTCTAATTGACTTTTCCTCCTTGGTCGTGGCCTCCCATGCCTGTCGAAAGAGCCCCTGTGTAGATATTGATGACATGTAGTATATACGTCAATATAATCAAGTGCTTTAAATATCTCCTTATTAGAACATTGGGTTCTTGTTGATGATTGAATTGCTAGATATGTATATGGAACATTGACAACATAATCATGCATTATCCACCTTGTTGGTCCTTTCAACGTGTAATTAGCAAGTGGCCGCTTCTCAAGGATCGAAGGCATTGTGCACCTTGCAAAGGTGGACACGCATTGTGTCACTTTCAAAGTGTGAGGTTGAAATATATTTCAAAATCAGACCTCAGACAATCCTTGCAAACCATATCTACCTCGTATATCTTATCATTGCATATAAGGTAATATATTACTGAAACACTTTTCCTGATGGATGAAGGCCACTTTCTGGTCTTTGTTGTGGTTGGACATGTTGGTGTCCATGAAGAGGTGACAAGAGGTCATAAATTTTTTAAGCTCTTGGCATTTGGAGCCATCGAATTTATCGGGTTTGGCCATTTTGACCTGAGTGGTGTTAGCTGGGGGTTGTAGAGGGGGTGGTTGTTGCTGGCCCCCACCCTGTCCTCCAGCCGGACCACCTCCTTGGCCACCTTGAGCGCCCCCAGGAGGTTGAGGAAGACTTTGATTGGTGATAACAGTGTTAACAAGGGCCTCAATGCCCACAACACGATTAAATGTGTTGGTTACATCCACGCTGGCTAAGCTGAGTTGCTCGTCAAAATGTGTTTGGTCATTGGTCATTTGGGTTTCAAAATCTTGGATTTCTGTACGAGCTATAGCTAAATTCTCTCTTATATTGTCTACCACTAATACAACATTTGTCATAGCGTTACATAGCCATGTGATCTGTTCCCCCATTGTCATATCTCCAAAATTGGGAGGTGGGGCCGCCATTGTCTTCTCTTTTCCTTTTTCGTGTATTAAAGTATGAGGGGGTTGCGACTTCTTCCTCTTGATGAGCCGGTGGCTCCTCTGTATACAAGTATTCCCACTTCTGATACCACAACAACCATGCTAAGTTTGAAGCCCTTTTCTTATAGAGGCTTGTAAACGTGTTTGGTATGTCAATCAGATACAACCTGATGTTTCCGTTGGGTTTAATTGTCCAACCAATATGCGGCAGGATTGCTGGTTCAAGTTGAGATGTCTCAGGTGTGGGATACCTGAGAGTGGGTGGTGGTCTTGCTTGAGGGGGAGGTGCGACAGCCAAAGGTTTGGCACGAGCGTTTAAAGGAGGTAACACTAAGAAGGAGATTGGTATTGGTTGATGGCAAAAAAAGAAATTTGATGACGAACTGTTTAGAGGCGGGATTTGAACTGATGGAAGGTTTCTTTGATGCGATATGTGTTCCTCTTTGGGCAATAAGGGCACTGGATGGTATTAGACCCGTTGTTAGGTCTAAGGCAGATGTTGCAACTGGGCGAACCGGGAGGTGTGACGAAGCACTGTTGTGCTCAATTGCAAAGTTGTTGGGGTTTGACTGGGATGTAGCGGATAGTAGATTCGCAAGGTCCTCCTTTACAAACTTTGGCTGGGGAATATGTTTTCCAGCAGCGAACTTCGGGGTGGAACCAGTTGCAGTAGCAACAACAGTGATGTTCTTGTAGAGCCAGATTAGGTCGTGCGTTCACCTTAAAAGGCTACTCAATCAATAGTTAACTGCTTCTAGGCGCTAACCCTTTGCCTCTGTCACTAGCATTGGACAGTCACTGCCAGCTCATAGCCTAAGCGTCTGGTGTGGTATCTGCAAGCGGTGCTTTTGGCTGACTAAGGGCGGATATGATTCCCGACCGAGGTGAAGATCACACTATAAGAGGGCGGTACTCCCTGGTTACTAGTAGGACGTCCTTGCTTTTGATTATTACAAGGGACACTGTTGATCTACTGTTTCACCAGACCAGTGCTTGTCTCGAATAGGTTCTTAACAAAGTATAATGGAGGGAGACAGCGATGAGAGGAAGTTTGACAGCGTAAACTGTCATGATCCTCTGATCAAGACATCCATGTTCTCTTCCCCCTCCTGCATGTGCCATGTGTTGATGCTTGCTTAGCATGTCGCTTGTCTTGTTCTCCCACTTATGTCACTTAGTTCTTGCTTGTTTGATTTGTTTTCCCTCTCGCTTGTGTGCGTCGCTTAGTATGCTTGTACAAGCGACACTTAGATGTGTTACTGTTTCCTCTCGCTTGTAGTCCGTGTAGTGGTCACTTAGCTGATTACCTCAATATATAAGTGCTGTGAATCGTTCTGGTTAATCCCAAGAGCGATTCACCTTGTCTTTTCCCCACTCAACACTTCACAGTGCAACCTCTAAGACATTTGGAGTTGCCTGTACTTCACTCATACACTCACAAGTTCACTTCCTCACGGGTTGTGACATAAACAACTGCTGCAACAACCTACAAAGAACTTGACCTAATGTCAAGGCTCCTCAAGGATAAGTGATATAAATGGTAAAGGGTATGAGCACAAGATGGCTCAGTGACCAGAGGATGTAAGAAGAACTGTTAACTGACAAGGAGGTCAAGTTCTTGGTCTGTAACCTCAAACTTGCCCTTGGTTATATACAGAGAGACGCACAGCCTTGTATCTACGTGTACAAAGAACGAGTCATAACTAATTTGATATCAGATGTGAAATAAGAAGCATTAGTCAGACTTCTGGAACATTCCGTATCACGTGATACAGATAAAGGATATTAGAAATATGAGAGGTTATATAAGGTGCTTGGTTATCACACAGATGTCCTATAAAAGGAGAGTGTTTCTGAAAAACAATATAAAATTGGGATTAGGTTCTAGGGAGCGTGTCAAGTCATGAC
This sequence comes from Ceratobasidium sp. 428, assembly GCA_019623705.1. Classification (NCBI taxonomy): domain Eukaryota; kingdom Fungi; phylum Basidiomycota; class Agaricomycetes; order Cantharellales; family Ceratobasidiaceae; genus Ceratobasidium; species Ceratobasidium sp. 428. The sequence goes on from WSTJ01000793.1 coordinate 10,422, forward strand.
ACCAGAGGAGTGTTGTAAAACCAATGTACTTAGTGAATAAGACAACTAACCAGCTTTAAGACACTTGATTCTTGGTAAAGTAGGAAGACACATGAGAAGAGGGACATATGGAGCCTCATGAGGCGCCCAGCCACGCATACATGACCAAATCGTCAGCCAACACCTAATGTACTGTATAGGAGGGGTAATTGTCCCATTACCCACCCATTGCAGCTTGGCCAAACACTTCCCGCTCTGACACATTTCACTATTTACCCCTATCTTGGTTCCAAAGTCAAACATGTCTCGTTACTCTCCCAAACATGTTTGATAGGTCAGGCACTTCTGCTACCCAAGTTGTCCCTCCAAGTCTTTGGCCACGCCACACTCAGGAAAAACATGTGGTAGAAATCAACTGAGTTTTTTGGTAAGTTAATGGATAGCTGCCCGTAAGGGCAAAAGCTATCCTAAAGCTATTCTAAAGCACTCACCCTTATAAAGCATTCTAAAGCTGACGCGACGGGACAGATCAGTGTTTACCGGTTGTCCCACGACCGCCACTTTGGCTCTGTGGGTGTTGTTGTAGGCATACAGGTTGTTAATTTGAAGAGTATGTACATGTTTCTAGCAAAATAACAAAAGCGGGCACGATGCGCAGCGGTGTTTCAACAATGTACTGCTAGAGAAGCTGAGTCAACCCCTGTAGAGCAGCACGCACGACATTTAACAACCGGAATTAGGCAAAGGTATAGTGTACTACGGAGATCTAGTTAGTAAGGATAAATTAATCCTGAAATGTGCCAACGAGCGAAGTCAGCAAGCATAGAGAATGTTGTTAACTCGCTTGCACTTACCAAGACAATACGGGAGATATTTGCAGATGGCAGGGGTAGTAGATACGCCACGGAGACACATAACGTAGTACAAATCACAGTGCCAGAGTGGGTGTTGGCATTGTCAATGGCTAGCTGAGCGGACGGGTGAGTGGTGGCACAGTCAAGTTAAGAAAAACATGAACTCCCAACTGGCTTAGAGCCATTCAAACCAACATTGTTGAAACCGTGGTCAGTTTTGCAAGCGGGAAGCGTGGCTTGAGTAGTTGATGTTGAGTCGAGTTGGGGGGCGGGTGTGGTTAAGCGCAAGTCGTTGCAATTCTGCGATTGATCGTGAAGTTGCTGATTGTCACAGAACCCTGGGTGGCACGTCACGTGCACAACTTTACTTGATACTACTCCACGATCTTGCCTCCGCTTCACCTCTCACCCCCCACTACTTTGTTTTTCTCCTCAACCAAGTACTCCAATCCGTTGCTTGGCCAGCCGTGCTGAGCTGCGTCCCAACAACTGTGCCGAGCAGCAATGCTAACAGCACTGTGGCACTCATTGAATGTCACCAGACGAATCAACTGATGGGTTGACTGAACTAAGGTACCCCACCCTTCAGGCCTTGTTTGCTTGCCACTTTTTTGCTAACGTCTTACCGTTTGATCTTATAGCTGTATTTATGAGTACTGAATCGGTCATACAGCCTGTGAGCATATTGTCCGTGTATGCCCTTCAAACTCACCCCACCATCCATCGCTAGGTTCTTGTCCAGCCCTGTATTTGGGAGCACATACAGCGGAGCTAGTGGAGCAGCAGGCGCACTACTGGGCAGGGGAGAATGCCAGTGCGCTGCGCCATGAGATCACGTGGCTTGCATTGTGACGCGTTCGACTCGCGCTTGACTACGATCATGTCGTGTCAGCGCCTGACGTCGCGTGTCGCTTTTTCTTCCCACCCACTATCCCCTTCAGCACGCCCAGTTGGTTTGCTTAGGCGAGTCCTCCCTACCCGTGAGTCACACTCGCAGTTCAGGAGATTCGGCCAGGCTCGCGCCGCCTCGGCGACACTCGCGTTCCCCAACCTTGCCGGCGACTAAGCCGGCCAGCGGGGTGTGCCACACGAGGCGTGAGCACCGGCCCCCAGCTCAGTATGTTAACTTTACTGTATTCACACTGCAACCCATGACTGGTAGACATATTTTTACTCAACCCACGCGCTTCGCGGGCAAACCCAACCATCATTGCTCCCTATTTGTCGCAGCATTGTATCAAATTTTTGTTATTCTGCTAGAAACATGTACATACTCTTCAAATTAACAACCTGTATGCCTACAACAACACCCACAGAGCCAAAGTGGCGGTCGTGGGACAACCGGTAAACACTGATCTGTCCCGTCGCGTCAGCTTTAGAATGCTTTATAAGGGTTTAGAGTGCTTTAGAATAGCTTTAGGATAGCTTTTGCCCTTACGGGCAGCTATCCAATGAATTAACTTGTTTGGCACCTCCCGGTATAACTTGACTCAGCTGCAGCCAGTTAACAGATGAAATTGAAGCATGTTAAATGCATTGCAACTGCACTTCACAATTGCACCCTGAAGTTACACTCATTAATTGCACAATGCAATCACACTTAGATGTTGTACCTCATTTCATCAGCTAAAACTTGGTTGAATAACACACTCAAATTTGATACAATATGATCCTGATGCACTTCACCAACATGTGTCCATTTATGGTACATCAGTAAGTTGATAAATCAGATCACATTCAATTGATTGCATCAAATGTAAACAACCAGGCAATCAAATCATTCACTCAATATATTTGCACTTAAAGCACTATCCACTCATGTAAGAGTCACACTCATATTCTTGTTCTCGGCAAGTCCAGTTGGATCAGGTCAGGTTGAAAAATTAGTTTATACTCAGCAAAAACCTGGAGTTCAAGCATGAACATACTGTTTTACGCAGGAGAGTGGAAGAACACAGCCTGCAAACAAGATTAGTGGGCTGGTTGCGTTGATCGGTGCATGCACTATTATGCAATGCACATTCACAAGGAGTACAACAAGAGTGTAAGTTAAAGCAATGCACATTTTGATCGTGCGTGAACCGGTATGGACCAACTTGCTCGGAATGACCAGTATGCCTGATTGAGGATGTACAGCATATATTGGGTGTCGTGACCTCGGTCACTGTCTCTCTCTGTGGTCTCCTTAAGTAGTGGCTACGTTGTCTTTAGTCTCAAAAGTGTGTTTGGTGTCTAGTTACTATCTACAGTGTAGGTCTTGGTGGTGGTTGACGAGTATAAAGCAAGCTGGGACCTCCAGGCTTGCTTTGGCCTCGTTATATACCCTGTGGTTGAGGGTGAGTCAATCAGTTCCGCAGTCCACAGCCTGTAGAGTCACGTGTGTTGTGTGGCTGCGGACTGACAATGACTAAGGTGTCACGTGTGTTAGTGAGCAACCTTAGGTAAGTCCTGCGTGGTTTGTTGCGGCTCCGAATCTTATAAGAGCCGCGCTTAGTCCTAGGGTCATGTGACAACTTCACAGGGTCACATGACTTCCCCCTGCACTACTGCACATTAGAAAGGAGAGATGTTTGTGCAGTGGTCGGTTAAGCGCCGAGGTAAGCGCCGAGTAAGCGCTGAGGTCATGTGACACCCCCTGCACTACTGTATATTAGAAAGGAGAGATGTTTGTGCAGTAGTTGGTTAAGCGCTGAGGTAAGCGCTGGGGTCACGTGACTTCGTGGGTCAACGCTGGTTGGGTTGTTGAGTCACGTGATAAGCGCCAAGGTCACGTGATCTGGTTTATAGCATTTATGACTCCAGAGAAAATGCTATAAATCCTCATTAAATATTGTCGTCCTGTTATGACTATTGTCTGGGTCATAACATTGGGCTTGTGAATTGGCAAGACTTTGAATTGCCAGAATCCAAACTTCTGAGTTCCAACCACACCTCAAGGCACTAGAGATACAACGAGTCTCCATTGAGATGGTATACAGCAAAATCTTGACACTTGATTGATGTTTGTGGTGTTGATTTTGACAAGGACAACAAAGAGTGTGTAGTGCAGGCGGAGGCAGAGAACAACCAGGATACCAAGGGGAACAACAACAAGAGCAAAGATAGTGAGCTGGGAAACAGAGTTGGAGTTGAGGTGACAAACCAGAGATAGTGTTCTACAGACTATCCCCATGACTTGGATCGCTTGGAGCCCAATCATCCCAAGTGTTCCAGGCGCGTGATTAGGTCATATCACAACACTTTCAATCTCCTCCGGGTATCTTGAATTCTAGAGCGTCGCCTTTGGTGACAGCAACCTTGCTCAAGATTGGGTCAAGTTTCGTAAGAAAACAAATTTTGATATTTAGAGATGGCACCCGCGCAATGCTTGCAGTTGGCGTAAAGGCCATGATTACAACAAGTGTTGAAAGCAATCTTGATATTGCTAACTGTCCACAGGGCAAGTTTGTCAATATTGTACTCAGCCCCAATGAGCCACCATTCAATTGATCCAACAGCCACAGTCATGTCATTACAACACCTATGTCATGACCTATTCTAGGACTGTGTTCTAAGGACCTGGAGTGACAGATTAAGGCGCTTAATAGCCTTATTTAAGGTCTGATGCGTGGCGATAGTCCCTTTGGACTCGTGGCTTGACGATTTGGCGCGAAGGTAGACCCTTGTGGTCTCATGGCTATGTGGCCCTTAGTATCTTGTGTGTCCCTTGTGGACTGTATAGGGTGGCAGTCTAAAGTACTTAGACAGCACTTGTTAGCTAAGTACTGAAGGTGAGTCTTCTACTCTAGTCAATTGACTAAGTGGCTTGGGAGTTGTTCACAAGTCTCACACTCTAGTCAGTTGACTAAGTTGCTTGGAGGTGTCTTAAGATCACAAAGTTGCTGGCCCAATCTTGAGGTAAAGTCTTTGACTAATGAAAGTAAAGACAGCTTTCCAGTGGCTGGTTGCTTATGTTGGATAAGATGATAAAAGTAATATACTTTTGGAAATATTCAAAGAGTATAGATGAGGTAAAGCAAGCCGGGGTTTCCAGGCTTGCTGCCAGGTCATATATACTGTATCTACATGGTCTGTGCGCACGTGAGTCATACATGGTAGACAAGGCAGTACATAAGGAAAGTGGTCTAATACAACGAGTCGGCCAATAGAAAAGGAGAGGCTAGGAAAGAAGTGTGCTGCAGCTGGCTGTGTATGACTGCGGTTGATAGTGTAAGGGTGCGCATGAATGGCGCCTTCTAGGGGGTTCCATCACAGCAGTGTGGCGTAAGTAAGGAGCGTGCCACAAGAAAGTGAAAAAGATAGGGGGTCATGGCTAAGGTCACAACAACCTACCGGCCTATATGCTGGTTAAACTAGCTAGTCATGCATGCAGCATCAATCTCCCCAGTATCAAGCCCCATGTTGTATTAATCACTCACGACTCAAAGCCTTTCATGATCCTGATGGACATCTAGAGGATGGAAGGCTAGTTTGGAGCACAAGGAGGTGAGTTGGTGCTTACTATTTCTGATCCCTCCTGCATATTTGTTTATAGACTATTGGTCTCAAGGACCGATAATTGAGTCTGTCGTAGCTGATATTCTAATCCCATCTATGGGACGGTCGTTGAATCTCTATAACATATATGTGGCACTTTCTAGGAGTTTGGAAATGAGTACTATTCAAATCTTGCCAGGCTTTGATGATAAAGCTACTGAATTTGTATTTAGCTAGGGAGAACAAGTGTTTATAAGCTCTCGGTGCAAAATGCTGACATGGTGCAACTAGATATTGATTAAGTCTCCCTTATGGTTCATGAGATACTCCATAGATCACCATGCATGTATGCTATATGGAGCTGTTTTTTTTACCTAATGTTCTTCATTCATCCGTGCTCTTTCTATTTTAGAGCTTAATTATACACTCTTACCGTCTATTTCAAGGTTGTTGTACACGTTACTATTCTCAAAAGAAAGAACAGACAAGAAAAAGCAGACTTGTATGCGTGTGTTTGTGCCTAGTCACGTGATGGGGAAAGCCCATAGTGACATTTTTGAGCTGGTGGAACCTTGCCTGAGCAAGGTAACATAAGCCCCCATCCTGCCCACTGCAATTCCTGCCTCTGACGACTCTGGCCTGAGACTGTTTTTGACCACCCCCCCCCCTTCACGCCTTGTCAAGCATGCCACTACAACGTCTTTTGAGTATGCCCCCCTGTCCAAGGCATCGCAGATCGTGCATCATATGCCACTGTATTTGACGTGTTCTCGTCCACCACCCACTGATCCACCTCTGGGTTACAACGTGAGTCTCCTCACACTCAACGCTAGCATTCTGTTAGTTAATTTATCTATCCCTGCCCTTGTTTTCTCCTTTCCTCGAGACCTGGAACAGCTGTATTCTGGTCCACTCTTTTATTTCGACATATTTTCACCTTTGTTGGTTGACCAGCTTGCTTAGTGTTGACTCTACGTCACAACACTGCAGCGCTCTGGTGCGTCACTTGGTCTGCCCCTGACATCACTTGGGCTGGCCCTCTAATTTGACAACCACACAACCGCAACCTTTCTCGTCCAACAGGATGTTGGCAGTGTGCGGCCCAATCCAAGGAGGGTTTGTCAAGTGGCCTCCCCACCTTGCTCACCATACTGACATTGTTTGTTATCAGCTGCTTGTTGCCCGTTGCTGATTTGTTCCTCATTGTTAGCTGCTCATTGTCTATTGGCTGTCCCTTCTTATTGCCTATGTTGTATCTCTTGCTGCTATTTGTTGCTTAACATTGAATTACAATACATGTGATGCCGCATACAATCTACTGTTCTGGCCTGGGATACCAAATTCACAGAATTCAGGATTTTCTGTGAAGTGTGCAGCACATATTAACCGCATCTGTGGTATTAGTTGCACTGGGTGCAATTTGATGTGTGCAGCTGAGTGCAGCTGGGGTAAATGGATGCATTTGGCACCCCCCTGTATAATTGCGTCGACATTTTTTACTGAGGTTCTACAAAAGCGGGGTGAAGTCTGGTGGTCGGGTGACTAGGAACATCAGGAAAATGTGTTTTGTCTACAGTTAGCAACAAAATAATACAATTGTAACGCACCTGAAACTTGTGTGAGTAATAGCACCAGAATCACGCCTTGTAAAGTTACATGAGTATACACAATCGATTGACAGGCATATGAACTACATATCATAGAAAAATGGAGCATGTTTGGAGAAGAAACAACGGAGATGTGCATAAAATGAAACCAGAGGTCGATCTGCACAATTATGTGACAAGAATAAATAAGAGTGCACCTGTAACAAATCAGTAGTCAATAGCATCTCCACAGCGCTCTATAACCATAGCCATTCTATGTGGCATTGTCTCCACTAGCTTCTTGCAATAATCAGGGGAAATTGCATCCCATTGCTCTTGAATTTGGTCCCACAGCTCTATCATTCCAGTTGGGGGCTCTTCGTAGTCACCAAGACGTCGTTTCAGCTCCGCCCTTTGGTTTTTGATTGGGTTAAGATTGGGGGAGTACGGAGGCCACTCCATAAGCTCAATTCTGTTGTTGTCACACCATTCGAGGCACTTCTTAGCGGTGCGAGCGTGTGTGCTGTCTTGCTGAAACACCACCTCCCCCGGCTCCAAGCCTAAATGCTCCAGACTAAGGCTATGAACCACATCTGCAAACTCGTGGCAGGCTCTTTGGGCTCTGCAGAGCCCAAAGAGCCCAAAGAGCTATCTACCTTGTGGAAAGAGCCAGGCTCTTTG
>WSTJ01000794.1:0-17994 GCA_019623705.1 Ceratobasidium sp. 428
ACATGATATTTTCTACCCTTATATATGTTAATTAGCTTACTCAAAACATTCTTTCAGAGTCTTTCTGGTCTAACCTGCATAGAATTTCTGATTTATTGATGTCATATAAGTAGGATAATCCTCTCATCTATTAAACTCCCTCAAGGATCGGCCAACCCGAAAGTGATGAAGAGCACACCACCCTAAAATATCTACAAATTCACAGCTTTTGGGACAACATTACGATTACAAAGAGAGCAAAGCAGAAGACCTCAAACCGTCTTGAAGAGAGTGGGAGAAAACATAAACACGAAAACGAAAGAGCGGATATAAAGTCATGGGAATCGCATAAAAAATTTGAATCGTCAAGCCCTTCTACTTGTCGCCAGCTTGGTCTCCCCGCGTTTCATTCAACATTTCCCAGTACGTATCAACCTCAGACTTCTTCTCCTTGTTCTGACGATCCTCCTTCTCCTTGGTGAGGAGTAAGACCTGTTCGTTGTAGGCCGCTAAACGAACTTCGGCCTCCTTGAGAGCGGTCGCCTGTTCGCGCATCTTGAGCTCATATGATTTTACGCTCTTCCGACTCTCGAAAAGAACACCTTCCAGAATCTTGTGTGCAGCGTCGTTGCCGAATTTGTCCGCCACCCGTCCAATGTTTGTGACTAGATCGTTCTGCTTTTGTAGGATCTCTAGCTGGGCCCGGTGTTCCTTTGCGGCAGCAAGGTTTGAGGCAATGGCGATACGATTGGTGTCGCCGTGAATAGCCATGTGGTTCTTGAAGACGTCTACCAAACCGTCAAGCGATTTTGAAGCCGGGACTGGAAACCATTAAAACCTTATTAGAGACTTAATACGAATGACATACTGCGGTCATCTTCATCAATATCATCCTCATCCTCATCCGGCTCATAGTCTGAATCTAACAGGATGTTCATTTGCGTTCAAGCATGCATGTATGCACGCACCTGCTGTTTTGGTGGAAGCACGCGTCCTGCGACCACCTAAGAGAGTATGAGAGATTAGATCATGTACGAGGGTCAAGACTACTAACCTTTCTTGACAGTCCCTTCGTTGCTTGTGTTTGCAGCTGAAAAAGAAGGTGAGTGTTTCGGAATTGTGGTGACTCGTTTAACTAACCCTTTGATCCCTTGGATGTACCTTTAGCTGGCGTGACTTTGGGAAGCACAACTTTAGGGGTTGGTTTGGGGAGTTGCGTCTTGGCGGGCTTGGGTTTCGAGGCAGGCGTGGCTAAGCGACAGTACGATGAGTATGCACAGGTAATAGCAACGAGTGAGCAGTACCTTTAGTTGTATCACTCTTGGAGTTCGAGGAGGATGCCGTTGCGTTGGTCTTCTTGGGCTTTGAACTTTCTGGACCGGCTGCCGTGTTCACGTCGGTTCTGGTGTCTATACCAAGTGGCAATGAGACGGTGAGATCAGAGAAGTACTGATACGTACTTATCACATCCACCAGCACAACGTCCGAGTCGCTCTGTGGATAGTTTTAGATCTGGCTCCAAATTACAACGGAAACTGACGTACTCCTTCGCCTGGTTTGTTTACTATGAGATGTAAAAATAATACCACCAATGTATGCGCCAAAAGTTACTCACCAGGTGCTTTATCTTTTCCGAGGCGTAGCGTCTGTGGCTTTGGAGCTGGTACTGAGCCGGTGGGAGACGAGTTTCGAGCCTGACCTCCGGCGGATGGGGTGGCGGACGACTTGGGAGGGACCTTTGCCAACGTAGGCCCAGGAGTCTCACCTACCGTAGAGGAGTGGGATACCTTGTCTAGGAGTTCCCAGTGGGTTAGCTGGTGATCATGCGAAAGAGCGAGCTAACATACCAGTTGTTTTTGCCTTCTTGGGCTTAGGGATGCCACTGGGCGGTGTCGGCGTCATAACATTTTGTCGTTTTCCCTGTACTTTGGTTTAGTGGTGATGGTACGCTACGTATATATGTTGACCAACCATTAGAGACATTATAGCAGTAAAGGAGTGATAGCTGCCGCGAGGTAGTCGTACAAAGTAATGGTCAAGTTTGACCCAATTAATGAGCTTCCGGCCTTACACGGGCCCTGATTTGACCGTGGAAACCGTGGATAAATTGTGGCTAGGTGGTTACGTTACAAAACAAGCCTCTATATGGCCACTAATACCGAGTGGCTAAGTTTATCCCGTGAATATAAAGATTTCAAGTTCATTTTACGCGCAATCATCTCATATCTACACACATCAACACAATAACTATGGCTAGGCGTGACCGTGCTGTTCCGCCATAGCTTGATCCACCTCCTCGCCGTAGATAAACGCATTCACTTCGCTCAACACCTCGTCCGTCAAGACTGCCTCAACAATTTTGTCGTACGACAAATCAGGGCGCTCCAAGCGTAGCACGCCATCGGGTCCTACCAGGGATAGCATCTCCTCCATAGCCGCAACCATGCTTGGCATTGCGTCAGCCAAAACAGCGGGGTCGAGCTATTCAATTGTTAGCTCGAACAGCAGATACAATGACAAGGTACTCACATCATACTTCTGGGACAGCTCATCGATTTTGTCCAAGTCCAAAGTTCTCCACCAATCCAAGCGAGCCATCTCGTCCTTGCCCAAGTCCATGCCTCGAGTAAGCTCTTGAGCAAACTTGCGGGTTTTCAGACTAGTTCTTGGTCCCGAGCCAATGCCCCGACTCCGCGTGTCGTGCTGCAATTTGAGAGCCTGAAACACTTCGTGCCCCTCACACTCTGTAACACAGTGCTCTTGCACCTCCTCCAGGCTGGGAAATCTATTTGTCATGTAAAAAGTATTTCAAACAGAGGACTTTGAAAAACGCACCGTTTGTCACATTTGGCAAGAGGACACTTCCACTCCAAAGGCTTGTTCTCTGTGACCATGAATGGGCAGAGCTTCAACCACTGGCTATGCGAGTCTCTACCAAAATTATATGAGTGTTTTTCCTATAAACCAACTGAGTACATACTCGTGACGCGAAAGCCGAGCCCTGGTCTTGAAGTTTGCCTGCTTCAATTTAGCCTTGCGGTAACGTCCAGCTCCCACAGTCGATGTCAAGGCGTTACAAACCGAGCAAGCATACAAGCCATCGTTTTTCTAGAGATGATGAGTGACAAGAGTTGAACCATATGAATGACTCACCTCCTTGAGCGCTTCCAGGATTGCAGTATGAACCAAGGGTTGGTTCATCGCGATCATAAAGCTCTTCACAGTCTCGGCCACATCAGCGTTGATCACCTGCATCTCGTTCTTGTCTGTAAAAGTTGCCAATCCTTCTTGTAGCTCCACGCCATCTCCAGACTGCCCTTCCATTGTCCGTTCGTCATCAAGCTCGTCCGCCACTTCTTGATCGGTGGTCTGTTCCACTTGGAGCCGTTCAATCAGAGTCGGGTCGTTCAACTCTTTCAGTGCCGCATCTGTTAAGAAACCAGCCTTGAAGCGACCCTAAAACTAAGGTGAGCGTGGCTCTAAAAATGTCGCGTAACACATACTGCCTTAATGGCTTCAATGCTTAGCGACTACAGCAATGAGTTAGCATACAATCTTAAACAGACATTACGACATACCAGAGGCTCCAACTCTAAATCTGGCAGGTTGTCCGGTGACTCGACTAGATCACTGAGCTCCTTGCGAGCTTGATTTTCTTGCTCTGTTGTTCGAGGGGCCAGCTTCGAATTGTTAAATGCTTCCTTTCGCTTCCTGGCTATAAAAGGTCGCTTCACCGCCCTGAAAATCTCGGTTCGCTCCTTCGAAAGCTTGTGGATACGAGTGCGTAACTAGACGATAATTAGCTTATACAAGTTCAAACCACATCTCGTACTCACATGTTTCAGACTTTCCTCGTTTGCCCCATACTCGTCGGAGTCCGAGTACTTTTCGAATATAGCCTTGATCCTCTCTGGCTCACGTTGACCATGAGTGACTTGGGCATCCTTGGGCAGAAAGCCGTAAAATTGCTCCCAACACGCAGTCAACTGGGCATCTTTCTCGACCAACCGAGCGTCTGCCTATATTGAATGAGGTTGGCTTCATCATAGAGGTTTTCAATTACAGTACACACCTGTACGGTTTCCATCTCTTTATCGGAAAGCTTATCAACTGTGAAATAATCTACGCCCGCCACCATTGCTTGGACCACATTGTCCGATATCGAGTGTCGCGTCAGCGCCATCTGGGCAGGCCGTGAGCCAATGCCAACTAGTGTCCGTTGTACGTACCTTGTTGGCAGCAGATGCCACTGCGTCCAAGTCACCCAATACTAGTGCAGTCATTGGAATATTAAGCGTGTTATGTGTGTAGTGGCGATTCATGGTCGACTGATCCTCCTCGTGTGTCAAGGCGGTTTGCGCAGCTTCAGAGCCCATGATCAAAGCAATCTACAAAATTGTGAGATTTGCACTGTAAAAAGCACGTAATTGCTCACTCTATTTCCAGTCTCTCTCCGGAATGCATGAGACGTGATCTCCACCCCGACCGGCTGGCCAAGCGTTTGAATCGTGACGTTCATTCCCTTGGCGCTGGCCGGCTCAAAATCTATCAGATCAATATCTAAGCCACGAGCCGTCCGCTCAAGGAATCTAACAAGGTATTAGATATGTGTAAGCTGAGACTTTACACTCACAAAGGTTGTTTCCGCATACTAGGTTCTATCACCAGCTCCGCGCTTGTCGATTCAAAGATGGATTGCAGAGTCTGATACGTAGAGTTAAGCCTGCACGATCAGTTTAATAGTGAGGCACACCTTGTGACCTTGGATTGCCCCACGCATGTGTAACAACGAGACGACGTGAAGCCCAGCGTCAAACCATAAGTTGTGAATCTTGGTGACCGGGTCCAGTTCGAATATCACAACCTGTCCTGCATCTGCCGTCATGTTATGGCCCTGGACGAGTATAAGATGAGACAAGTGCGTGTATGCTATGATATACTCACTTTTCGATGCTTGAGTGTGACCCTGACTCGCCACCGACAATAACCTGTGCGACCCAGAGCGAGGTCGCCTAATGTTATATACTACACAAGCATATTCAGTACCAATATCAGTTCAGTGCCACTGAATTCTTACCTGTCCTCGCTTCTTGTGCAGTAGAGTAGAATACCCCAAGGATCCGATGCGGGCTCCCATCTGTTGCAGAAAAATCATTGACACTACAGTCTGCTGAAATGAGCGGCGGCCATAAGTCTGAGTCTGCTGAAATCCATGGCGCAGAAGGAGCAGCAGCTGTGGACGTCCAACAAATAGCTGGTGCTTTGCGTGGCGCTCCAGTCCCCTGTGATGGGCGACTAGTAGAAAGTAGATTAGCAGAGGTATCATAAGTTCCGAGCAACTTACACCAGACAACACGGCTTTGGATTTTCTGGCGAAGTCCATTGTTGAGAAGTTTTCTGCCTACCAGAGCGCCGTTCTTGTCCACGCATTTGGCGTCAACCAGCCACATAAAGGTCCGAGCCCACTCATAAACTGTGGAGGCACGAAGGGTCTTGCCGTCCTCGCCACTGTGACCCGGGGTTAGATCAACCTAGCGAGTAATTGTCAGGATGGTGTATCTAATAGCAACTGGTATGACCGACCATCACAAACAGGAACACCTCTGAGTGTTCTGCAACAGTAGACTCAAGCCAGTAGTCATTGGCTGGCATGCGGGGAGCTCGCCAAGCCATGAAGCTGCACCACCGGTAGTTTATCCTTTGCCGACGTTTAACCACCACAGGCAGGAAGATGTCCTCAAGCTCGGACTCAAGGTCCATGATCTTCTGGGCGGTCTCTGCGTATTGACGAGCTACCACAGAGTTCCCGCCACCAACATTCTGCAGGGCTTGAGCAAAACCAGCCCCCACCTTGTTGCCGCGGTGAAGGCCAGCGAGATTCAGGATATCTGCCGAAGTGGGAGGCGCGTCATCAAGGTCAAGCGGAGGTAGATTATCCCATTTGTCTGGGTCACAATCTTTGAGAAATTGGCCGAAATCGTCTTTAACGTTGCTCCAGTCATCAGAAGGATCTACCCAGTCTGAGGACATTGTTGTGGTTAAAGGATAGCCACCAACCAATTGCAAAGCAAACGGCGCGTATTGTGGCACAGCCACTGAGTTATCGGGCACCATGAACAATACGGTGGCACAACTTCCACCACAGACGATGACCCGCCATTTCCTGTATAGTACTTAACATTTATCATTGTACGCAATTGAGGATTTATGCATATGTTTTAACAATAGCCATTTAGTTTGCGCTTTGAATTGCTCACGTACTCTACCGTTTACTATTTTAATAACAATTAACTGAGGCTACAAAGCATAACGATACAGCTACAATTACAACTGGTTCCATCCACCTTATAATAAACATCGCTACCGTTATTCATTCCTCGGCATCCGCTTCTTTCTCCCCACCATCGTAACTTTGGAACTCCTCATCAAGGTGATTAAACACCTCCAGGAGTGTGGCCGAGCGGCTCTCCTTGATCACAAAGTAGACCAGCGCTTGGTGACCCCGCTCGCGTTTGGCCTTGAGGACAAAAGGCACCTCGAGTTTCTCGATTGCTTTATTCAAATTAGCTCCATAGCTTGTGCCTCGAAAGTAGGAAAACGAAAGCTGTGGGCAAAGGAGAACCAGCGATCCGAGCTAAGGGGAGTCAGTCTTGGGATGGGGTAATGTGAGACCTACTTACCACACCGTACGCATATGCCAGACGGTTCGCTCCACGAACATAGTACCGATGTGCGGAACAAAAGGTCTTGTAAGTTTTTGACGTCTTATCCAACTCGATCTCGGCACTTAGACGGTGCTTTTTCCGGTATGTCGCATCCACAATCGGTTGCTTGTCGTCTTTCTTGTACGCCTGCCATCCCAGAGCAAACTGAACCGCGCCAACAGAGCACATCAAGTTCTGATAAAGATCAATCCGAGTTCGCTCATTGACCGGACTCTTTTCGTCCGCACTTGTTGTCTGTCCAGGGTGAGTTACATTATTCGAGCTCATTATTCTCACGTACCAGGTAAATTGTGGCAAGCTGATCCTTGGAAAGTTTGCCAACATGGCGGACCATGAGCTCAGGCTGGATCAAGCGTGCGAGAACCTCGTGCTCCTGGTACTTATCCATCAAGGATTTCTACTCTTGGTGAGTAAAGGTCACACCAACCACATCACACTTACCAATTGCGCTGCCGAGGGTTCACGCACTCCCTTGACGACAAGTTCAAGCCCATGCACAATGTCGTCTTCTTGAGAGCCGAATGACTTTTGCATCATGTCGCTGAAGAACGCCTCCGGTGTGGGTGCGTCATTCTCGTCACACTCGAGCCCAGCCAGGTACTCAATAAACGAGTTTTGCCAAAACTGATCGAATGAGCACAAACACGGCGCATACATTGAAGCTACGCACTAGTCCTGTGTCTTCCTCTTCGTCCTAACCACTTGTGTTAGATCCACTTAAAGCTGCGTCCTAGGTAACTCACCTCATCCGACCCCTTGTCGGCTGGTTTTTTCCGTTTGCTCCTGCCCCTTTTTGGCCGTACTTCTGCCAATTTCTGCCAAAAGGTTAGAGAAATAGCTCAAATTGATCAGTACTCACCTTTTTGGCGTTCTGGACTTTCAAGCGTAAACAACTTAGCGACTCGGGCATTGTCTCTTTCCCCAACAGCTGTTCCAGCGCGTTGGTTGCCTCCCGACTTAAGCCCCCAGTGTAGTCAGCTTCAGCGGTCTGTGTGAGTAGTTCGGCAATCCCACGGATGTCGTTCGAAAGTTGGACAACGAGGTCGCTCATGGTGGTCGGGAAGGTGTGGCACCAAGTGGGTCAGCACCACGTGACACTTGAATCCGACCCCACCTTACAGTTGTTGCCGAAACATGTATTACTCCACCGCATACATGGCCCCAGGATGAACGTGTTGTTCAACGCATCATTTCTACTGCAAACGTCTTTCAACAAGCGTTGTAGCTTTTTTGGTTTTAATTCGTCTGATATGTTGTATATATTGTTCTGCAACGCTCCATACATCGAGTGATTAATGTGATTGTACGCGCGGTTCAGGCCGACCAATGCGGCACGGAGGGGATCGTTTGAATCGCAAGGTCGTACGCTATCAGACGAGCCTAAGAAGAGGACTTTTGACGCGGTACTCGGAGGTCGGATGCGCGTCGAGTAAGACCGAGTGTGGACAAAGGGAACAAAAAGCGAAAAACGTCAACTGACCTCCCAAATGCCTACACCGGCTCTAGGGGTCACACGCTGAACAGCTCTCGCTTTTCCTACGCTTCTAGGACCACATACGAGCGTGAATAGGGCGATAACGTAGTGCGCGGCTTTTGAAAGTAGTGTTTCACGCAGCAAAGACGTGAGCGCTGGCTTGTATCAATCAGGCCCCAGTCATGAAGAAAGAAAAAAAAGTCAAAACGCACAACTTTTGACGTCTTGCTTGTCTTCCTCGCTAACGGTACCATCCAAACACGGCACAACCGAATACACAATCCCCACGGAAAGCTTGTGTAGTGAATTCTGCGTCTATTTACCTTGAGATCATAGGACGCCTTTGCCTTTGGCGGTGCGGCGGGCTGCGTATGAGTGGCGTGCTGAATCGCCTTTGTCGCAGTATACGAGTTAGTCAACAGGCTTAAAACACCGGTCGATCGACCGACGTTTGGTTTGGGGGTGAGTGGAAGAGGCGGACGCACGTAGATGGAGGAATGTGGCCGTGGACGTGGACGTTTATGAGCCTCGCTCGGTCCGGGTAATTTTTGCTCAGACTTGGCGCGGCCTACAAGTTGTTAAAGGTAGAAATGCAGAAAGTAATCCAGGCATAGAAGAGAAAAGCGTACCCGGTGTCCACTGCAATCCCACCGAACCATGTTGATTTCTTCCGTGTATCGTGCACTCGGGACAGCAATATCTATTTCTGCAAGTAGTTATTTTGGTTATTGTCCGGCGCATAGAATCGTAGGTGGTTTTTACATACCGTCAAGACCTTTACCAATCAGTAAGATTAAGCAATTTGGCTCGACGCTTCGACATCGAAAAACAGGGTCTAGACGAGCTGACTATAAGGGTGTTTATTGTAGGGGTACGAGTACAGTGGTGAGAAGTTAAAGGCGAAGGGACTTACAAGTACATGAGGGCGAGAGGTCCAAGGCGGAGGTTGGGATTTAGCGAATACGAGTACATATTGTCCGTCTGCGCCAAGATACGTTGATCCGTGTCTATTTACGGAGCGCGGACAGCTCTTTATCGTTCGTGCCTGTTTGCGGGCGGTTGCATGACGCGGACAGACGTGGACGACGCGTGGACGAACAATCTGTCCGCCTGGCGCTTACAACAGGGTCCGTGGCTGTCCGCGGGTCCTGTCCGCGACCCCCCTCTTTGCAGTGTATGCTCCACAGTTGGGTAACGTTTGCGTTGCACTTGTCAGCACTTACGGATCTGTTTGCGCCCTACCAGTCTAGTGAAAGCAAGACGATTCATGAATGTAGTATACCATGCGCCGTTTAGTATTTAGCCGAGCACGATATAGATTATTAGCCATGTAGAGACGATAAGCCGTGATAGCTCAGCTGGGAGAGCGTTAGACTGAAGATCTACAGGTCGTTGGTTCAAATCCGACTCATGGCATCATTTTTGTTACCACGGGAAACACCAACTGCGAAACACGGGGTTCGAGGGACACGCAAGTGACACCTACTCGAGTTCGAGTCAAGCATGCCGGTATCAACTCGACCTATGGGGGCTTGTAAGCGAGGCATACAGATTGTTATACAAGAGACCTACCAGTTGACGCGTAGAAAAGGGTAGTGAGTCGACGCGGGTCGCTCGACCGTCGATCGACCCGCGAGAGTCGCCGATAGTAGTTGAGATGTTAAAGCACAAGACCCGAAGGACAAGCGCTTATGAGTAACGGGGCAGACGAAGACAAGGAACAAGGCCCACGTGATAGCTGGAGATGACAAGACACGAGACACAAGTGCTTTTAGTAACGGGGCGGATGCGGCTAGGAATAATCCAGGCCTGGGTGAGGGCCTCGTGCCTCGGCCCCCACCCAAGCCTGGATTATTCCTAGCCGCACCGCCCCAGGTCACCCGTTCGATCCGGGTTTGTGGCATTCTTTTTGCTCTATGATTATACTGGGAAACGAGGCGGACAATCATCGGAAAGCTCCAGAGGCCTACCCGTTGAAATCGCGGAGTTCGAACATTCACAGCTCAAATCCTCGCATGTAACCACTTTGTCGCACATAATAGTCCTCCAAAACGTGCATGTTAAAGTCCTACTGATCTCGATAAGCCGTCCTGCTCGTTCAAGTGCGTGTGAGCGGTGGTTTGCAGGTGGAAACCGACACTGGCTTATCACGTGACCCCCCCCCCACCCATCTATTCACTCCGGCTCTCCTGCCGTTTCGCTGAGCACAGCTCCCTCATACGGCTAGACATACTGTACAGGCTACATGGTGTCTCAACGTTGGGTGAGGTTCCAGTGTCACCTTACCGCACAGAAGAGGGCACGTGACCAGCTACCCTCCTAATTTCAACGACCATGTCCTCACGTGTAGCTGCTGCTTGCTTTCGATCTTTGCCTATACGACCAATGGCTCGTCACTATCCTCCACCGCACGGTATATCTAGAAACCTAGTCTCACCTGTTGGCCCTCAGCTATCTATGTTCAGATATATTTCCGGGTCCTCGGCTGCTCGGGCTAGTGCTGTGCTCGCTCACGCCCCGACCCAAGCTGACCTTGAGGCAACCGAGGAGTTTAACGAGACGGAAACCGTCCCCCGAGAAGAAGCTAGCTTGAATATAACTGATGCAGCCGCAGAGGTATGTATGCAGCACCCTGTGCACGTGGGGCAGATTATGAACTAGGAGTGTTTGCATAGCAATTACGAAACATTTCCATGCGGGAGAACGATGAAAACATTGCGCTGCGTGTAATGGTCGAGTCCGGAGGATGTCACGGCTACCAATACAAGATGGAGCTTACGTCAGAGCGACAGCCCAGCGATTAGTGAGCACGATAATCATCTAGAGTGTACCACTATGCTCAGTCTACGACAACAGCCACTTTATGCGACCACCAACAACACCTGGGCGCGTCGGCGTAGTTGTTGACCCGATATCTTTGTCGCTGCTCAAGGCAAGCGGCGTTTAGTCTGACCGGGGACTATGCTCACTTGCGCGATAGGGCTCAACCGTCGACTTTGCAACTGAACTCATCGGAAGCAGCTTTCGAATAGCAGAAAACCCGCAGGCGAGCGGAAAGGGCTGTGGGTGCGGTATAAGCTGGGAGTTGAAAGAATAATGTATATAGCGCTGCAAGAGAGGTACAAGGATCGAGTTGAGAGAATGGTTACTCATCAAGATGGCCAAGTTGCAATAAGCCTACCGAAGTAAATCGTTAGCCAAAATGACGGAATGCACAATTCCGGATGAAATCTCAGTATCTGCTGGCAGTACAGCTTGACTCCCAGGTCAAGCTAGAGAGAGGTCAAGGGTACAGGTGTGTAAGATATAAAAATGGACTTCATTTCAGAACATGTAAACCGCGTCGCGCAGTACCTTACAACCACAAGAAGCTAAAAGGCTGAGTGAAGCCCGACGCCCGAGCCACTTCCTTAAAGTCCGCACCGCCATTAATGCGCTCAAAGACGATGACTAGTCCGTTGTATTGCCCGCCGGCAACGAGATAAGTACCATCGGGGCTCAGTACGGCTCCACGTATAGTGCTAAGGCCAGTCCGGAACTGCTTTACGATTTTCAGAGTATTGTTTGCAGGGTCGATGATGGTGATAGCGTCGCTCTGGTCTCCACGATTGGTAGCATATAGGTACTGTTTGGGGAACGCACTCGTAACAGGGGGAAGAATCAACTCCGCAGCGGTGTGAGCACTGGGATTTGTCGAGTCGGTGGGTATGATAGAGATGTTGGCTATAATCGGTGGCTGAGTCGATGACCCAAGAGCCGGGATGGCCTGTTGAGTTACCGTGTTCGAAAGCTCGTGGATTGTGTAAAGCGTGTTGCCTGCCCGCACGTCGTAGTATACCACACGAAAAATATGATTCGATGGACGTACCGCTGACTACACCATGACGCGGCCCACTTCCAGCAGGCTGCTGAATATAACCACTGTTCTGAAGAGCACCAGAGCTGGATTTTGTAAGTCGCCAAATCTTGTCCGAACCCTACCAATACGAATCAATCGATGCATCATGGAGCTCAGCCTGTTGTACTCACAAGGTCTGGGATGAGATATTCACTACCATACTCGATGATTTCATGGGGATGTGGGCTAGTCTGACGGCTTGGGTTAGGGCCGGAGCCAGTGAACTTGATGATAGGATATGCAGTCCCGAAACGGCTTTTGTCAGCGGCGAGAGGTACGTTGAGACCAGTACCGCTGTTGTACTTTTGAAACTTATAAGCACATTATACAAACTAGCAACGAGGTCACATACGTTCATAGCAACGATCTCGTTTCCACTGCTAGACACGACCATATGGGCTGGGCTATCTCCTCCGGTGGAGACAGACGCAATCTATTTCGCTTCAGATAGTGGGTATA
Organism: Ceratobasidium sp. 428; assembly: GCA_019623705.1. NCBI lineage: Eukaryota > Fungi > Basidiomycota > Agaricomycetes > Cantharellales > Ceratobasidiaceae > Ceratobasidium > Ceratobasidium sp. 428. The sequence continues at coordinate 12,536 of WSTJ01000794.1, forward strand.
TGCTCTAAAGGATTGGACCTACCTTGGTCAAACGGCCTTGTGATCCAGCAACGAACGATACCACACCTCCCTGATACGAGTCTAGAGTAGCGAACACGATACTTTTGTTAGTTGGATGAGAAGCGAGCCAACTCGGATTCATTGTAGAAGTGGTAGAGAGAGTCGTCAATTGAGAGTTCCCCGACATAAACGACAGGGCCGTGATGGCAGCCGTGTAGCCCCCAACAAGGATTGTGTATGTGACCATGATACGAGCAGTAGAGGGTGGAGAAAGGCAAACGTGCAGATAAAGATATTCTACGACTACAAGGTTAATATAGAAAAAGGATGGCCGGCGATAACTCACCCGTTTTGGCTCTCACCCGGGTACGCGTCGCGTGAGTTGTTCTCTAGCCAATGCTGAATTGGTGTCACCTGGTTTTTCACGCTGGAACCCATTCTCGGGGAAGCAAGCGGGAGTTCGTGCACACACGCGTTTCCGAGATTTTAGCTGACATACTTCGGAGGTGGGTACTTGCCCGACTTCCTTAGGCTATACTTACGGTGAGAGCTGGCTATACCATAACTGGGTGTGAGCAATACACATAGAAGGTAATGTGAGCAGTATTACGGGCAGTTTGGAAATATTAGGTTTACGGGTTTAACTTGCGCTGCCTCGATGATAAGCATCATTTGACCGACGGCTGCGAGAAGTAAGAATGCTATGAAGTCGAGATCTGTCTAAGCGACGATGACAAAACAGTCGCGTAAACCATCATCAACACGCCACATCTTGAGGTTGTCGAGTTCTTGCTCCCACACTTGATCATGGCGTGCAATCAGGGCATTTTGATTCTCCTCAGTTTCTCCCTCTTTTGAACTCTACTTTATGTCTAAGAGCTCTTATTTCGCTTAGTTCCATGCTCTTACCCGGCAAACCGTTCTAGCGTAACACCGTTGAGGACAATCGTCCGAGATTCGTAGCAATAAGATGGGGCAACTCGAACCACCACCCTAACGTGACCTTTCAGTTATTCCGTGTCGAGGCTCTTGTCTAGGCTAAGGTTATCACGAACACGGCCTCCTGCTCGCTAGCTGTCAACTTAGCCATATTCTTCCGTTCGCTTTTGCCGATCAATCAAGCTCTTGGCATTTTTAGCTTCTCGTGATTAGAGCTCCGGAAGATTCGACAAGTCACCGATTTTGTCACCACAATTCTTTGCCTCTTGAGAAGCCAACTCGAATTCCCCCGTTACGAGAACATGGCTTCGCAAATTGGCTGCGGTCTCAACCGATAAGTAAAACCAACGTAAAGCATCGCCAAGGGGTCGTTCCCCTTGGTTCTGTGTCTTGTTACCCACTGCAATTAGCGGATGGGTCGGTAGAATCCTTGGTCCGGAGGTTGGAGCTACGCCCAGATGATCATCTGTCTTCGACTCATACATATCATCCTCGTTCTAAGTACCAAGCCCAACGGTCTCATCTCGGCTATGGAGGCTCCGGAGGTACGTCCAGATGGAGCTACGAATAGACAGACTGGCCTTGGCACCGTAGTCGAGACGAACTATAAAATCGTTACACACTAGTTGGTTTCAGAGGCATCGTTTGGACTATTTTCGTCAAATTAGTCTGACAACTATGTTCGCCAGGTTGATTTTGTCGTTTTTGGTTTTCTCTGGGGCTGGTGAGTACTATTTTATCGACCACATCCTTGTCGTAATCATGTACGGAACCAGCGCTCTCGCAAACTACGGTGTACGACTACATTATTGTGGGAGCTGGGCCGGCGGGCCTAGTGGTCGCAGACCGGTTGTCAGAGGCAGGCAAGACGGTACTCTTGATCGAACGGTTAGTGATTTTCAGCTTGCAAAACTGGCATCTCACACTCGCCCTTGTACTAGCGGTGGACCAAGCACGGCTCAGACGGGAGGAACAGACACTCCGCCATGGCCAACTAGAACCAATGTAAGCATAAGATAACGGCGACAGAACCATGCTCAATCAACCCAATTAGCTCACTCGCTTCGACATCCCCGGCTTGTTTGATAACATGTTCTCAGGCAACCAATACTGGTGGTGTGACGGTACGAAAGGTGTTTCGTGGTTTTGCATTCGCTCAACTAAGACATATGTAGATGTTTCACCGCTTGCAGGGTGTCTCATTGGTGGGGGAGCTGCGGTTAATGCAATGTAAGCCTAATCGAACCTCTCGATCAGATACACAAAACTAATATGCTCCATTCAGGCAGTACTGGTATCCTCCCGATGTCGAGTATGCCACATCTAACGGGTGGCCGAGTGGCTGGCAAACAATCTCAACCTACGTTGACAAACTCAAAGCGCGCCTGCCGTCGACCGATATACCGTCAACAGATGGCAAACGCTATATGACTCAAGTTTATGACGTCGTAAAATCAGTACTCGATAAGCAGGGTTACAGCGGACTCACCATCAACAACAGCCCGAATACCAAGGACAAGGTTTACGGCTACACCGGTTTCCCCGTAAGTTTATCAATATTCCATTGTGTCCTCACTTTGTAATCCTTGATTTAGACTCAGGGCGGGAAGCGAACCGGTCCAATGGATACTTATTTGAAGACATCCAAATCTCGCTCTAACTTTAAACTTGTAACATATACCAAGGTCCTCTCCGTCGTCCGCAACGGAGCGCAAATCACAGGAGTCCGCACGAATAGCACCGCCCGTAAGAAAGTACTTCATCCACTGCACATTTCCTGACGCAGGTCCCCATTCAGTCGGCAGCGATGGCATTGCATCCCTCGCATCCAAGGGCCGTGTAATTCTATCCGCTGGAGTGTTTGGTACTGCAAAGATACTTTTCCAATCCGGTAAGAGTCTCGTGTGCTCGTTCTTCATACCGATTTAATTGAGCATTTAGGAATTGGACCTTCGGATATGTTGTCGATCGCGGCATCCAACCCAACAAGCTCCAAATACATGCCCCCGTCTTCGCAGTACATCAATCTCCCTGTGGGAATGAACGTCAAGGATAGCCCGGCAGTCAGCCTAGTGTTTGCTCACCCAAGCGTCGACGGCTACGGCAACTGGGGATCAGTCTGGTCAAATCCTCGCACGGCCGACGCCAACCAATACGTTGCTCAGCAATCGGGTGTCTTGGCCGGTAACTCATACGACGTCAGCTTCTGGAGAGCATATACCGGGTCCGATGGGGTCAAACGATACGTGCAGGGGGCCGCACATTCTGGTGGTTTCGCCTTTTCTTCGACTCCGTTTAACTCGTCGGCCGTATTTACGATTTACATGTACATCACTACGGGCCTTACATCATCCGGCCGAATTGGTACGCATATACCCTACGAACCGAGCTTCTTTTAACTTTCTGTCTAGGAATCGACTCATCATTAAAAGGAACCATCCTCAAGAACCCTTGGTTCACCGACCAAGTGGACAAAGCAGTAATGACAACCGCGGTCACAGATGTGCTTTCGACGTACCAGCAGGTTTCCAATCTTCAATTGCTCTCACCCAGCAGCGGCACACCAATTTCAACCCATGTCTCGAATTCGGTTGGTGGATCCAATCATTGGGCCGGCTCGACTCGTATTGGTACCAACTCGTCGAGTTCTGTGGTAGACGCCAACACCAAAGTTTGGAATACCAGTGAGTAGAATGGTTGATATCGAACAAGAAAGGCGTTGATTATTGGTAATGCAGACAACTTGTTCATCGTTGACTCGGGCATATACCCGGGCATGTACATGGGCAATCCGTTTGGTTCAATCATGGCGATGGCAGAAGGCGCTGCGGCTAAAATTTTGGCATTGGCCGGTGGCCCGTGAACTAAATAGGAATCAGCTTGAACTTGAGTTCCTTTTGTTATCTTTCTATGAAGTTTATATCATATACGTTCCATATAAGCCTTTCGATCACTAATACTAAGCTACCAGCACGTCAGGAAGACCCTGCGTGCTCATAAGCGCCGGACTTGTAAGGTAAATTATGATCCACGCATCTTTGGGAACGCGCAAAACTCCTAAGTGCTCGGGATTACTATGTTTCCACCAGCGCTGGAGAAACCCCTGAACACGCGCAAGTTCTCACGAGCGTTGTGCTCAGGGCGCTTACGAGTACTTTGGGAGATACAGTCGTGTTTGCCCAGATCCGCCCGTGGGCCGGGCGCTCTCCGGCGCGCAGGGGGTGTTGTAGTGATTGTAAGCGTTCATGTGCCCGATCGACATTTCTGGCCCATGATCATGCATGTAACGACGAGGCCGGTGCGATAGACATGGTTGAATTTACAGTGGGCAATAAAGAAGAGACAGCGCGTTCACAAGGAGCCGAAAAGATTTACAACGCGGAAGATGAATCGGCTCAATGGCTTATCGCAAAATGTAGCTACGCGGCTCGCTATGAGTACATATTCATTCACACTGCACGCAAGCAGCAGTTCAGCGGACGAAAGCCAAGAGTCACGTGACCGCATATGACCCTTGGTTTATTGTGGTGGGTGATCCACCTGCTAAGAGGGTTCTAGCGGCTATATGCTAGCTCCTGCGCGAGTAGATTTGTCCCCGGGCTTACTGCGCCGAGATAAAACATAGTCGCCGATCTCTCGCGTCTCAAGTTGAAGGCATAATGAGTATGACTAACATCTCACAACAAAGTCTTTACTTCTTGTCTTCGCATCGTACCAGGATGTATCAGAAGATGAGAACGGTAGGCTACTGTATGTCAGAGGTGCCGATCCCAGCTGAAAGTCGAACATGCTGATCAGTCTATTACCAGAAATTCAGATGCGCAAATATCCATGTGTGACAAAGGACTCTTTCAGGATGTCTGTAAACTGTGATTTTAAGCATTGACACCTCGGAGCCCCGGATGACGACGATCAAAGGCTTCTTCCTCTGCACCTACATACTAGCCCATATATGCTATGGAGATCAGGCACGTAGACGCATACAACGATCAAACTTTACTCAATGATCCGCATAGATGTATGCTGAATCCATCTAGGCAAGTGAGTGGTTCCACCGGATGAGACTAATTTACGAAGCTGGGTACCGGTCGGATAATTCGGTCAGGTGTGAGCGCCAAGTCGGAGTTGATAGGTTTCTCCATGACGTGCTAAAGGATAGGGGTGGGTGGTGTATACCTGACCGAAGTGGCCGTTGGAGTATTAGGTAGTTATGGTCTGTCGCCGATTGCGAGTTGTTAAGCTCAAGGTTGCGGGATTAAGACTGAGATGTCGTAGCCACAGTTCGCTACGTGAGTGTGGGTTGGCAAATGAAGCTATCATCCGAAGAAGGCTGAAGATAGCTCAAGTTGCTTCGTAGCGGAACCTCCGCGGCGAACCTAGAAGAGAAAGAGTAGATGTGTGCACACTTCCTTCAACTTTTAACGAACTCGACTGATTCTGCGTGAGTTCATTTATGCGGTTTCTATTTGCATCGAAATGAACGCATCCCGGCGGCCGCCCGTTGTCGAGCGTCAAGTATC
>WSTJ01000795.1:0-17982 GCA_019623705.1 Ceratobasidium sp. 428
TGGCCTGGGTGTCCTGCGGCTATGTTGTCATGGCGACTTTCCAATATTTGTTTCCTTAGATCCTTGTCGTTGGGCACGTAGATTTTGCCTTTAAATCTTAGGAAGCCGTCGTCCCATTCCCAGTCCTTAACTTTCTCATTATCCCTGAGTGCTGTAATCACTTTTGACAACCGCGGGTCTTCCAAGATTCCTTCCTTGACAAGTTGATCTATATCGTGATCAGGTGTTATTGCTGCAATAAAAAGGTCTGGTGGCAGCAAAACGGAGTTTTCACCCCCCCCTTCAGGGCGGTGCTCCTCCTTGCGAGATAATATATCGGCCCTTTTGTTCTGTGCGCCTGGTCTATACAGAATCTGGAAATTAAAGTCCGCCAAGAAGTTTGCCCAACGCGCTAAGCGTCCCCTGAGTTCCTTAGTTGTCTGGAAGTAACCCAAGTTCTTGTGATCTGATAGAACTTGGATAGGTAATTCGGTACCTTCCAGCAGGTGGCGCCATTCCTTGAAACATTTTATGACCGCTAGGAGTTCTTTATTATAGATGTCGTAGTTTCTCTCAGCAGGCGATGAAGATTTAGACAGGAATGCAATGGGATGCATTTTTCCATCATCTGCTATTTGTGAGAGGACTCCTCCTGTTGCGTAATCAGATGCGTCTGTTTCCAAATAAAACTGTTTTGCCGGGTCAGGTTGGATCAGCAAGGGAGCCGATTTAAGTGCATGCTTAAGGGCTTCATATGCTTCTTGGGCGTCCTGATTCCAGTTCCAGACAGTGTCTTTTCGGAGCAGGTTGAACAAGGCGCGAGCTTTAGTCGAGTAGTTTGGGACGAATTTCCTATAAAAATTGACAAAGCCTAAAAACTCCTGTAGTGATTTGACATTGTGGGGGACCTTCCAGTCCACTGCTTTCGTGACCTTTTCCTGATCCACACGAACACCTTCTGGAGACACCATGAGGCCCAGGTAGTCAATCTCTGTGACGTCGAAGAAACACTTTTCCAGGTTACAGTATAGGTTGTGTTTCTTTAACCGTGATAGAACTTCCCTTACATGGCCTGGGTGGTCCTTCGGGTCTTTGGAGAAAATTAAGATGTCGTCCAAGTATACAATCACGAATATGTCTAGTATGTCCCGCAGTATATCATTCATAAAGTGTTGAAATGTGGCAGGAGCGTTGGTAAGTCCGAATGGCATTACTAGGTATTCAAACAAGCCGTATTTTGTTTTGAAAGCCGTCTTCCATTCATCACCTTCGCGTATACGTACCAAGTTGTATCCCCATTTGAGATCCAGCTTGGTAAAAATTTTAGCACCGCGAAGTTTTTCGATGAGGTCATTTGTTCTTGGGAGAGGGTAAACATTTTTTACGGTCATGTCGTTAAGACGTCTGTAGTCGATGCACATTCTGAGTTTGCCATTTTTCTTTTTTACGAAGATAACCGGGGAAGCCATCGGTGATTTGGATGGACGAATAAGTCCGTATTCTAATTGACGTTGTATGGTAGACCTCATTTCTTCATCTTCCTTGACGCCAACACTGTATATGGGACCATGTCTTGGTCGGGCGTCTGGTTTAAGGTCTATTTGGATATCGTACGGCCTGTGTGGAGGTAAAGGGCTTGTTTCCTCTTCCGCAAATACTTTGGCAAAGTCCTGATAGTTTGCAGGAAGTTCGGTAGTGGCGGCCAGTTCAATTTCAGGGGTGTGGCCAGAAAATATGGTATGTGCTGTATGCAGACAGTTTTTGGTGCAAAATTCAGAGTTGAACGACACACTTTTGTCTTTAAAGTTTATGGATGGGTTGTGGATACTCAGCCAGGACATACCCAGCACTAAGTCATGTTTCCCAACATCCACCACATAGGCACTTAAGACTTCGTTGTGACCAAATATCTCGAGATTGAGGGCACAGTACTCAGTGACTTGCCCTGATGCGATGTCGCGTCCATCGATGACACGAAGTTTTCTTGGTGTTTTCAATTTTTTTGTGGGTATCTTGAATTCATTTACCAGACGACGATTTATAAAAGTAGACGTAGCACCGGAGTCTAGCATAGCCCAGCCTTGGAAACCTTTCATGGTATAGGTGGATTTTTGGTCAGGAGTGGTTTCAAGCGGATGCGCGCGGAAGTAGAGTAGAAGTTGTGATTTATTTTCCAGACTCATACATTCCAGATCTTCTATAGGACTATTATTACACGCATTCACTTTGTTTAAGATTTCGCCCAAAACAGATCTCCTGGCTCTGTTTAGGCGTCCTCTTTTTCCGACTCCTCACTTTCCGATTCCACTTTCTCTACTGATGCTTCATACCCCGACATTGGTTTGCTAGGGCAGTCCTTGGCCATGTGGCCCTTGCCTTGACAGCGGTTGCAGATTAACACGTTCTTTCCTTTGCCCGCACTGTCTAAGTCCATTGGTCCTGGACCTTTGGGATCACTCGGCGTACTGGGTGCTGGTCGAGTGTCTTTCTTCAGAGAGTCAAATGTCATTTTTACTTCTCCATCTTGTCCGTCCCACTTGACCCAAGGGGCGTTGAACCCTTTTGCGTTTTTGGCAATTTTTGTAACTTTTCCTCGGGTGGCGCGACCGTCAGTTCCAATCGTAAAGACTCGGTCACCCTTTGCCAAAAGTGCCTTTGTGGTAGTAGCCTGGGTTGTAGTAGTGGTAGTGGTACGGGCCGTGGTGGTGGAGGACGAAGGAGAAGTGGTTTTTGGTTTTTCAACCTTCGCGAATTGTTGGATATGTTTGTCGATGAGTAGCGCACGCTCAGCGACTTGATTGAAGGTCGTGGTACCTGCCGGGTCAAAGCTTTGCGCAAGCATGCTATGTTTGACCTCCATAGATAGATGGTCATAAAACATGTCGCGTAAAGTGATGTCGTTATACCCCAAGTATGCCGATAGCCTCTGAAACTCGGTAAGGTAGTCTTGCACTGTACCCTTCTGGCGTAGTTTCTTAAGTTCCTGCCTGTGGTCGTCTCCTTCATTGAGTTGACCATAACGGGCGTTCATCTCACGCCAGAAGAGAGTGGTATCATGTAACCAAAGCACTACTGGGTTACCGAGCATATCGACTTCGAGGTAGGATTGGACCCATTGGCGGGCCGACCCAGAGAGGTAAGAAATGATGAATGCGATCTTGGCATCCTCTCCATGGTTAGGCATATTAGTGTCCATGAAGAGTCGACAAGATGTCATAAATTTGCGCAGCTCTTCTCGTTTAGAGCCATCAAATTTGTCGGGTTTAGCCATTTTGACTTGCCCAACTGGACCAGCAGGAGGTGGTTGCGGTGGTTGTTGTCCTCCTTGTCCTCCTTGTTGGCCACCTTGCTGGCCTCCTTGTTGCTGCCCACCTGCTTGGGCTAGAAGATTTTGATTTGTGATAACCGTGTTTACAAGAGCTTCAATGCCCACTACACGGTTAAAAGTGTTTGTTACGTCCACGCCTGCTAGACCGAGTTGTTCATCAAAGTGTGTTCGGTCATTCGTCATTTGTGTTTCTAAATCTTGTATTTCTGTCCGGGCTACAGCTAGGTTTCCTCTAATATCATCCACAGCCAATACTATATTCGTCATCGCGTTACAAAGCCATGTGATCTGCTCCCCCATTGTCATATCTCCGAAATTGGGAGGAGGAGGGGCCGCCATTGTCTTCTCTTTTTCTTTTTAGTGTTTTAAAGTAGGACGGGACCTCGACCTCTGTTTCTTGATAGCTTGGTGGTTCTTCGGTATACAGGTGTTCCCACGCTTGATACCACAGTAATCTTGCCAAATTGGTTGCCCGTTTTTTATAAAGGCTCGTATACGTATCAGGTACGTCAATCAAATATAAACCAATATTTCCGTTCGCTTTGATTGACCAACCGATATGGGGTAATATGGCAGGATCAAGTTGCGAGGCTTGTGGGTTAGGGTATTGAAGGGCTGGAAGAGGTCTTGATCGGGGTAAGGGGGTAGTAGCCAAAGGCTCGGCGCGGGCGTTCAATGGTAACACTAAAAAAAAGAAGATTTGTATTGGTTGATGACAAGAGGAGATTTTGATGACAGACTGTTAAAGGCGGCTACGATATTTGTAGAAGATTTGGCGGATATAATATGCGTTTGGTTTAGGACAATAAGGACACTTAATTGTGTTGGTCCCGTCGTTGGCCCTAAGGCAGATATTGCAACTGGGAGAACCGGGAGGTGTGACGTAGCACTGTTGAGCCCGGTTGCGCAGTTGTTGGGGTTTGATAGGGATATATTGAATGGTTGATTCACAAGATCCGCCTTTACGAACTTCTTGTGGGGAGTAGGTTTTCCAGCAACGTACGTCTGGATGAAACCAGTTGCAATAGCAACAACGTTGGTATTCTTGTAGCTCCAGGGTAAATCGTGCGTTCGCCCTACAGGGTTACTCGATCAATAGTTAACCGTTCTTTAACGCTAAACCTTTGCGTCTACAACTAGCGTTGGATAGTAACTGCCGGCTTATAGCAATAAGCGTCCGGTGTAATCTCTACAAGCGGTTGTTTCTGCTGACTAAGGTCGCTAAAACGGGGGATATGACTCCCTGATGAGGTGAAGATTACACTCCGAGAGGGCGGTACTCCCCAGTTACTGATAGCAGGTCCGTGCTTTTGATTATTACACGGGTCACCCTGGATCTATCGATTCACTGGACCAGCGCTTGTCTCAAGGAGGTTCTCAACGAAGGTATGGGTAGATAAGAGGGAAGATGTTGAAGACGGGTGGTTTGACAGCGGTGAGAGTTGCCGCAACGACCCGTAGAAGAACTTGACCTAATGTCAAGCCTAGCCGATAGATGTGATGGTCTCAGTTAAGTTGTATGTCCCTGATGGACAGTGACAAAGGGGATTGTGAGAAGCTAGGTAGAATTGACGAGGAGGTCAAGTTCTTGGTCTGTAACCTCGAACTTGACCTTGGTTATATACACTAGGGAACACAGCCATGTATCTACGTGTGCAAACTAAGAAGCGAACCGAGTCATACAAGTATTTGATATGAGATGTGAAATAGTGTATGAATAAGACTTCTAGAAAATTCCATGATCACGTGACCCTGACTAAGATTACAAAGATGATAAGTCAGCTTATGACCAATGTTCCATAAAAGGAAAGTATATCAGAAAAATATCGTAAAATCCTAAATATATTTATGGAAGCGTGTCAAGTCATGACATTGGCATTGTTTTATACTAATATCCAATACCCTTTACTAGTGCTGCATAGCGGTATTCGAAGGGTTACTGCCACCTATATGTGAAGAACCGGCACGAACCTTGATATTCTTGTTTGCGTCGTGGCATGGGCTTGCCAAATTACGGCTACATACAAAGGTAACGTTAAAGATGCTTAAAAGTCTAACGAGTAAACTAGGTCTCGCGCTTCGAAACTTTGCAAAACTCACCGAGTCACTGGACGTTCGCGAAACTCCACAAGAATACGCTCGCCGGCGAAAGCAGTATGAGTCAAGCAAAGCGAAATCGAGTGCTAAAGGCAAACAAAAAACAACAAAAGCCTCGGCATCGGAGGGGGGCGACGGGCGCCGAAAATGTGTTTTAAATTTAAATACCTACAAAACACACTCTATGGGCGATTATGTGCCGAATATTGAAGAGTTTGGAACAACGGATTCGTACTCAACCCAAATAGTGAGTCTGCTTCAGGTTCAAAGTAGTAGTATTACTAACTATAGTACATAGGGCGAATTGACTATCCGAAGGATTAAAGCACAATACGAACGAACGAACCGGCGGAATGAAGTCGAGCAGATGACACGCATCAGCGACATCTGCACAGTGCTAGAAGACATGGACTCCGAACTTAAACACCTCAACAAGCCCGCCGGCGCCGCATCTAAAGACGACGTCGAAGGTTTGGAATCACTACTTTCTGGTGATCCTTATTTCATCGGTCAGCGAGACCGGTCGCAGGACATGATACCAAGCATTGACCTCTGGGTCGATCGTCAACGCCACGACGAAGCAGTGCAGGTGTGTAATTGAGACAAGTAGTAGTGTACAAGGCTAACCTTCCGTTTAGTTGTTCACTCTTCAATTAAAACGACACCTCCTAGCCCGGTTCTTGGGTAGCTGCGACCACCCCGATTTTGGCGACAACAAGTTGGGCCAAATTCAGTTCCAGAACGGGCGCATGTACCGCCACCGAACACTTCGAGTAAATTATACTACCTACGATGTTCTCCGCAATCAGGACGTTATCAACCCTTCGACATCCAACTGTTTTGTGTTACTCCCCGGGGAGTTTGACCCTGATAATCCCAACGGCCATCCTTTTTTCTACGCGAAGGTGCTCGGAGTCTACCATGCAAAAGTCAGCTATGGAAGAAACTTGGCGCGCCGCATGGATTTTGTTCACGTTCGAATGTTGTATTACGACTACGACCGGCCCGGTGGATGGGAGACAAACCGATTAGACCGGCTAAGTTACCTCAAATGTGACAACGATCAAGATATTGCTGATTCGTTTGACTTTATAGATCCAAAAACCATCATTCGCGCGGCGCATTTAATCCCCGAATTTGCTGCTGGTACAACAAGCAAGTTTCTTAAAACACCCTCTTCAATTTCGCACGACAATAGTGATCGGACCGACTGGAAGGGATATTATGTTAACCGGTGTGCTATATTCTTAATTATAGACTCTAACATGCAGAAACTAATTAATTACGCCAGGTTTGTGGACCGAGACATGCTCATGCGATATCTCGGCGGGGGCATTGGGCATTATAAGCAAAAAGCCGGACAATCCGCAGTCAGTGTGGAGGATGGCGAGGGTGCGTGACATCAAGTGAGCATACAAAAAGTCCTGACCTGTAAGCCCATTATATAGACGAGAACAAGGATGGAGGTGAGGGTGAGGATGAGGGTGAGGGCGAGGATGAGGGCGAGGGTGAAGGCGAAGGCGAGGGTGACAATGAGGATGTTGAAGGTGTTACGGGTGGGCTGGATGAATATGGGGAGGTACAATCAGAGGACTCGGACAACGATGACGATGATGCCGGTGCTGAATCAGACTCGGATGGATCGGTTTACTCATTTAGCGGAGATTACGAACCAACGTATGAGTTCTGACGCACACAATATCAAAATATGATACAAAATTTAACATTACTTCATTCTCTTACTTGCTCTTTCGCTGCTGGGATCGTGCTGCGGTAAAACAACCAGCATAATCACAAGAGATAGGCACAAAAGTCACTGTATGCGGTGATACATACTAATAATTTCTTTTGTGTACACGCTAATTTTATTTGTTGGTCGTACCATGCCCGGTGGCCTACTCTCTTCAACGTTGCATTGTCCAGGCGCTTGCCCGGTAGAGCCTGCTTAACCGGGGCACGTGACCAAGTATGTGGTAGCTGTTGACCGAACCAACAACTACCCCCCCGCTGCCTGGCACTCCATACGTGCGGGCTACTCCACACAAAAAAACGCCCCGTCTATTGCCCGATGCTCGTTGCAACCGGTGAGTAACACGCCTGCTATGTATGAGCACTTAGGGCTAACTTTTACTTCACATAGCTTGTCCACCATCCCCGGTGGCGATTTGACTAGGGCAAATAACCAGCACCACCGCGAGCCCATCGATGTTTGATCTTGAACGGGGCCGGTCTACTCTATGGTCGAGAGATCCCGGGGTAGAATATTCGGTTTTACTCGTCCAAGTGCTCATTCACTCGCAATCCGGTCGCGATTTGACACGGGCTGGCAACAGCCAGCACTACCCCGTACCCTGGAGCGGCAAGGACTAAGGTCCCCGGATGCTTAACGCTCTAGGTGCGGCGGTGTTGCTCGCGTTCCCACCAATCCGTGTCAATCTGGAACTGATGTGCATTGGCTCGCTTGCGAATGCCCATAACGAGGAAGGCCCGGTAATAAGCATGTAAGTAAATTTCGTTCATTTTTTGTTTTCGTTATTAACACTCAAGCTCGATAGCTCCCGCGCACCGCCAGCCCCATCTACAACGCTGCCGTTGCCACCGCATCGGCCGAGTCTACTGCCGATCCCGCGCCCGGCGCTAACGAATCCGCCACTCCCACTCCCACTCCCACGTCTAATGACAAACCCCGAGACAACGCCCCGGTCCGCTGCAACGTCAGGAAAAACCCTGGGTTCAAATTTACTGTAATTTACTGTGATTTACTTGTTTACCCGGTTTACCTTTTCTTACAGGTTTAGCGGCAGTTATTTGAGCTCCTATGAGTCCAATTTACCTCCTTGTCAGCTTGATTATCTCTCATTCACCCTTCGTAAGGTGAATTTTCTTACGGGGCAGGTAAATTTACCTCCCGAGTGGCAAATTCACAATTCACAGGGTAAAATTGCGCTGCAAAGAGGTAAAGGAGGTCAGAGCAGAAGCGCTATCTATCTGTATGCCTTGCGAACGTGTGATTGGTTTTGTTTTGGTTCTATTACTGTCAAACAACGGTTACAGCGTCATGTGTAAAATAACATAAACTGCATCGCCCAAGAAATACACAATTGCGCGGATATGCTCATGGTCAGTGAATTTAGTAGTGTCGGTGATAAGCAGAAGGGCATTCCAGGGTGAGTCGCAAGTTGTGAGACGAGACATGATGGGAGTTGGGTGGACCGAGTTGAGTTAGCCGAGAGGCAAAATGCACAGCGAGCGGCGGGTACAATCGTTAGTGCCGCACAGCCCACGCTATGCGTTTGCTCACCGTGTGTTCTCCCAAGTACCAAGGGTGCAGAGAAGTTGGCGGCGACAGTGGGATTTAATAGCTCGTTGAACGAGAACAGCGTTGATAGCAGTACGGCGGGCTGCACAGAACCGCGGTGGCAACGACAAGCCGGTCACGCGGGTTATTGAAAAACAAGCAAGGGAATGGGTGGTGTGTGAACGTTCGCGTGAGGTAAGCCGGGAACTGGGTTGCTCACCGTCTGCACTCGTGAGTCTTTGATAGCGAGAGCCCTAAAAATTGGTTGCGAGGCAGCGAATGAGGGCTGTGACAGTGATGTTTGGCGAGGCGGGAACGGCACAACGCAAAAGATAGGGGAGAAGCTGTTAGCGCTACTCATGCACTAGAAGTGAGCAGCACACCATGTGTTTGTTGTTGGCTAAGGTGTCGAGGGGTGGGACTGACGCGCCGAGCGGTAAGTGGCCGAAATCACACGGTCGGTCGACGAAGCCTCACGACGTAGGTTGATATTACAAGTAAATGTTGTCCAAGAGTGGGCGGGGTGTCGCAGCTGTTCGTGGTGCAGATGGTGGTGGTCGAGTGAAACAGAAAAATGGTCGCCGGCAACCGCTCGAGCATGGCTCCATCCGGCGGAAGCAAATACCCGGTCACGCGTCGCTTCTGGTCTACCAGAATCGCGTATAAGTGTGGAATTGGTGTGTTTTTTGTATTATTTTTGACTGTAGCTTTCCCCTCTCTCCAGACGCGAAGGTCAACATGACAAGTTAGTCGCATTGTTTTCCCTATCCCGGCTGTTCTAACAACTTGGCTATCAGCTACTGCGAGGAGCGTAACGCCAATAACGTAGTGAGGGCGCTCAGACTCGCTCGCGTCCAACGCAGCGTGAAGACGAACGGCAGGAGTATTGAAGGTTAGTTGAATGACATTCGTGTTCACCCCCACTCGCAGGCTTCGCCCACCGCGGTTAATGCTGCCATTCCCACGCCTAACAACCGACCCCAGACGGCGCTCAGCCACACCTGCACCCCCGGCGTCCAAAATCCCCATCCGTCATACCCGCGGGCTACGACTATAGGCAGGTAAACGGGCGCCTTTATTAGCGTTGGGCTGGGCGTCGGGGTCGAACGCGTGGGGGCGTTACACCATTCTCGGTCGCGTTCTCGCGCCGACAAATTTTCCTCTTGAGCCGGCCATACCCGTTTCCCCAATTCCTGCTCAACCATGCGCCCGCTTCTCTTACCGCGCTTGCCCCAGTCGCCAGCCAGCCAGTGCGCCACCAGTCTCGCCGACTGCGTGACCGCTCGACCGCGCCCATCCTCGTCACACTTCCAGCCCACCCGCTGCGCGCAGAGAGCCCGCAGAACGACCCGAATCGATGACCAGACGAGGGGAGCGCACCCCCACTCCATTTATCGACAAAACACTACCCGGCGTCGCGCACCGTGAGGGAAACGCCGCCCGTCGCGCCGGCCATACTCATTTCCCTCATTCCCGTCCGACTATGCGCCCGGACCGCTCCCCAACGGCGCAAGCCCCAGCTTCTCGTATCGCGGCCCGCTCCCGTTGCCTGTTCCCGGCGCTGTCCCGTCCGTACTCCCACCACCAGGCAGAACGCCGCTCGTGCTCGATTGAGAACCACCCCCCTGGCCTGCACCTGGATTCGAGCACGCGGGCGGACCGTCATAGCAGGCGGCGCTGGTCGCTGGTCAGCTTGCCTAGCCAACGCATTGACCAGGTAGACAAACTACGCACCCTACTCGCGCATGCCGAGGCGCGCCGCGCCTTGCTCTCTGCGCGGTCCAATTCGAGCGCGGCGCTCGCTCAGAGGCTGCTGGAGCCCGGCTTGCTGCAATCCAGGACGGTCAATAGGAGAACAGGATAGCATAGGGGACAGAGAAAAGCGAAGAGGGGCGTAGGAAACGCATAGAACCACATGGCATCAAGTCGAATCAAACTAGGCGGCAGCACGACACTCATCCTAGTCGATCATGCTCCACTCCATCTCGTCCGCTCCCGTCCTCGCGATATTCCGACTCGACTCGACCGAAACAGGAGCAGAAGAGGCAGGCTCGTTATTTAACTCGACCCACGACTCGGTTATACACACGTTCTCGGGCTGGTTCTCGTCCTCGCCTACGACGATCACGCTTACGGCCATAGTGGCCTCGTCCTCGGCCTCCATCTCTTTGTTCATTGCGCTAAGCATTCAGACCGCTGCGTGCGCGCTGAGGACTTTTACCTGTGCTCCGTCCAGGTTGTGTTTGGATGTCCCTATTCCTTTTGTAACTTCGAGCCATGTACATACGAACTAGCTAATGTTATCTTTTTGTCTCACTGCTATGTCACGTACAGTTGACTGCGGTTTATAGCGAACTATTACACATACAAAAGATCAATATCTTCACGCAAAAACGCTAGTCTAATGGCACAGATACTATGTGTAATTTACCAGCATTTACCCCCAATATGTGTGCAATTTGCCATCGTCTTGGCCGCCTACCGTGTGATTTACCCTCATTTTCACCATCTGATGACAGGTTTACCACCATCGGTGTAACAAAAGATCCGGAGGGGCAAACGCCCGCAGACTCACACATCCTCGAGGCAGACGCGAGGGAAATGGGCACCGCCCTCGGGTAAACAGACGTTTAGCAGCCCGGTTTGTCTCCGAGGCGGTAAATTTGATTTCGGGGTTTTTCCTGACGAAGCCCCATCGATTGCGCAAGCGCTCGGCCCCCCCGTCCTCGTCGCACTCCCAGCCCACCCGCCGCGTGCAGAGAGCGCGCAGAATGACTCGAACCGACGGCCCGCCACCTGTCCCACGCTCGTCCCAGGTCGGCATGGCACTTGGTTCGGCGTATATTCGCGACGCTCCGGTGGTCCGCACCCTTAGACAAACTCCCCATCCAGCATACCCGCGGGCTACGGCTATAGGCAGGTAGATGGGCGCTTTTATTAGCGTTGGGTTGGGCGTCGGGGTTGAACCACGGGGCGTTGTCGCAAGGCGTGCTGTGTTTGTACGCACGTTGAGCGCCTGTGATCTGGGTGTTTCGTCTCGCACGCCCGTCTTTGGCGCTGGCCCAACCAGCCCGATTCTCCCCTGTCCACGGCGAGGGAAACGCCGCCCGTCGCGCCGGTCATACTCATCTCCCTCACTTCCGCCCGACCATGCGCCCGGATTGCTCCCCGACGGCGCGAACGCCAGTTTCTCATACCGCGGCGCGCCCCAGCCGCCTGTCCCCGGCATCGCGGTCCGTACCCGCTGACAACCTCCCCATCCGTCTTACCCGCGGGCTACGGCTGTATGCGGGTAGACGGGCGCTTTTATTAGCGTTGGGCTGGGCGTCGGGGTCGAACGCGTGGGGGCGTTACTCCGTTCTTGTGTTCTCGTACCGGCAAATTTTCCCCCTGCGCCGGTTATGTCCACTTCCCCGATTCCCGCTCGACAATGCGCCCGCTTCTCGTACCGCGCCTGCCCCCAGCCGCCAGCCAGCCAGTGCGCCGCGAGTCTCGCCCACTGTGTGACCGCTCGACCGCGCCCATCCTCGTTGCGCTCCCGGCCCACCAGCTGCGCGCAGAGAGCCCGCAGAATGACCCGAACCGACGACCAGACGAGGGGAGCGCACCCCCACTCCATTTCTCGACGAAACACTACCCGGCGTCGCCCACCGCGAGGGGAACACCACCCGTAGCGCCGGCCATACTCATTTCCCTCACTCCCGTCCGACCATGCGACCGGACCACTCCCCGACGGCGCGAGCGCCGGCTTCTCGTATCGCAGCCCGCCCCTGTTGCTCCCCGGTGCTGTCCCGTATATACTCCCGCCACCGGGCGCAACGCCGCTCGTGCTCGACCGAGAACCACCCACCCCGCCTACACCTGGATTCGAGTACGCGGGGGGACCGTCGTAGCAGGCGGCGCTGGCCAACTTGCCTAGCCAGCGCGTCGACTAGGTGGACACACTACGCACCCTACTCGCGCATGCCGAGACACACCACACCTTGTTCTCCGCATGGTCCAATTCGAGCGCGGCGCTCGCTCAGGCCGAGGCGCGCGCTGAGGCCACTAAAGCCCGGCTTGCTACAATCCGGGACAGTCAATAGGAGAACAAGATAGGCATAGGAGGCAGAGAAAGGTGAAGAGGGGCATAGGAATCGCATAGAACCACATGGCATCAAGTCGAATCAAACTAGGCGGCAGCACGACACTCATCCTAATCGATCATGCTCTACTCCATCTCGTCCGCTCCCGCCCTTGCAATATTCAAACTCGACTCGACCACAACAGGAGAAGAAGAGGCAGGCTTTTTATTCAACTCGACCAACGAATCGGTCATACACACGTCCTCAGATTCGTTCTCGTCCTCGCCCACGACAATCACGCTCGCAGCCACAGTGGCCTCGTCCTCGGCCTCCATCTTTTTATTCGTCGCGCTCATCATCTAGACTGCTGTGTGCGCGCTGAGGATTTTTACTTGTGCCCTGTCCAGGGTACGTTTGAATGTGCGCCGGGTGCACGTTGGGCAAGGGATTCGCGCTTCTTTAATAGGAGAGTTACGGGTGGCCATTCACTCCTGTCCTTTTTAGAGGTTGTCCCCATTCCTTTTGTAACTTCGAGCTATGTACATACGAACAAGCTGATGTTTTTTTTGTCCCACCGCTATGTCTCGTGTAGTTGACTGCGGCTTATGGGAACTATTAAACAGACAAAAGACCAATATTACGCACTTCCCGCGCGTTCAACCGTGTTGTAAATGGCGCTGTTAATCATATGACCGGCCTGACATACTATTGAAATATAATTTGCCTCAACATACGTAGTATCTTTGTACTTCGACGGCAGCTGTTTCGCCGGATGTATGTAACCCTCAGACAGGGGACCACATATCAACGCCAGAACAGCCTGTCAAATCCTATGTATTTCAACCACCAGGATGAGTCGCATATGTATTTCAACCGTCGGGATGGGACGCATATATATTTAGCCCGCCAGGAACTAGCACGTTTATAATTTGCCGTCAGGCCCCGAACAACATACACTGGTTGAAATGACTGAAACACGACATATAATGCGATAACATCGCTAGAATTTTAAGCAGTTATATCCGTGCCTGTAATGTGTGATATGTGGCTGATGGCACTGTTATTTTGTATCGTACATGTATTTTGGAGCCTGGCATGTACCGATTTCGTGATGCCTTGGCACGCATAAGTGGACTGTTCTGTCTAAATTTGTTCTACAACCTCCCTTCGCGGCCACTTGGTCCATCTGACTCCCCACTCGGTCTACCGACAGGGGCTCGCGTACGTACAGTAGTAGTAGCGAATATACCCATTACGACCCTACCTACCGCTGCCGTTCAAGTTGGAGCTACATTGGAGGAGAACTCGTGCTGGCCATGATGAAGCCGGCGCAAGAACCAGTAACAGGCTATATTGAAGGCCCGACTCAGTTACAAGGGTGCATATGTGCGACATTAGAGCCCTGAACTAACGTCGAAAAGCCATTTTTCGCGATGATACCACTCATGGCATCCGTCAGACTCTGTAGAAGTCGCAAAGTTACCCACACAGAGCTGAATTCAGCCAGTAGCAATACTGAAGCCAATGGGATTTAACATAAGCTGAATTATTTTGGAGGTATTGGCGGTACAAACAGAACGGCTTTAAGAGATGAAAACCGTACACAAATGAATAATTTAGGGTCACCACATGCCGAGTGCTAGCTCTCCTGCAGCATAGGTCGAGCTGAACAATAAGCCCATCAACGCAAGACTTGATAAGACTCCCCCTCGGGTGTTACGCTGCAAGAATACTTCAATGGAGGGTCCCCGAATAACTATACAAGCTTCTCTTACCTTAGCCGGATCACCCGTAATGTATCCTAGTGTATAAAGGATACGTCCTACAGATATAATCTATCAGAGACAAAAATAAAGTGCTAGCGGAGCCAGCAGCCCTACCAAAGGTCCATCCGGCGCCCAACGATGCCGCGAGAATAGGTCGACGAAGGCCAAGGAAAGGGATGAAGAAGAGAGCGTGAGGTAAAACCTCAAGAGTGTTTTGATGAGCGCCTGTTGAGTATAGCTTCAGTACAAAATTGAGCCAAGTACATCCCACACTTACGTTGAGCACAATTGAACTTCAGAGCTTCGGGGTTCTTATCCACCTGTGACTGGTCAGCGTACACTTCGGAAAACGAATCAGTAGGGTGAAAGCAAAGAGTAATGATCATTCGAAATCCATACTTTGAGGATATTTGATTCCTGCCCTCTTGCGTGCATTAGATACCACCCAGAATCCTTGCCATGCGGTGAGGAAAGCTGTGCTAAGAGATGTGAAGTAGTGCCCAGGGATAGTTTTTTGGGAGCAAGGGAAGGTTATTAAATAAATGTGCGTCAGACGTTGACAACTCAAGTGCATCTAGCATACGCTAGCATATACCCACCTAACAGCAGCTAGCGCGACATAGCCGTAGTGCTCCGGGAGAGTAATGGTAGTAGACATACTGATTGGGATGTTTGTTCAAGCTGGGGTTGATGCAGGTGATGGAAGACTGGAGGCTGATGACCGAGAGCAAAAACAGCCACCACCTTTATAGTTCCTAGCGATAGAATGCGAGATGAGTTGTTCGCCTGACATCGGCACATCTGTTGCCTTTGCGCTGGGGACGCGTATGCTTGACACTCGGCGTCGGGCACGTCCAGTCAGCAACTCCCGCGTTTGACCTGATTTGTCATCACTTTTTACACCGGAAAGAGAAGTTACGTGAAAGCTGCTTGCTCGTTGTCGACGTGGACGTTCTCGTACGTTCTATTCTTGAGCCATTCTAATCCTTGCTTATACATTTTCGGTCTCTATATCCCACTGAGACACCGTATTTATTTAGATAGATGATAGTTTTCAGTGCCTTACAGCAGTCAGTCCAACTATTACCACTTCCCAAGTATCAGCTCAATAGCAGCGTACGTTGAGCCCGCCAGCAAGCCAAAATATGCCAAGCTAGGGATTAAGAATCCGCCTCGATTATAACGCTAGGGTATCTCGTTGGTCATCTCTATGCGGGTACATTTTAGCCTCTGAAAGCACCAACCTTCGCTGGGTCGCCAGTGACATATCCCAAAGTATAAAATACGCGTCCTATAGTTCGGCCGTAAGTTATAAATAGCGGCACACCGTAGAAGAAGAGCCCTACCACCGGTCCATGCGGCACCTAAGGAAGCTGCTAGGATAGGATACCGTAGGCCAAGAAACGGTGTGAGAAAGAGAACCTGAGGAACAAATTCGAGTGTGTTTTGATGAGCACCTATAATGAACGGATCAGACCAAAGGCTATAAAGTGCTGGCGTAGAATGATATACGTTGAGCGCAATTGAACTTCATTGCATCAAAATTGCTTTCCATTTCTGACTTCTCGGCATACATTTGGGGATATTTGATGTTTGCTTTTTTCCGCGTCGAGCTAACAAGTTGTATTTGTAAAATGTTCAGAAATCCAGTGCTATAGGTATGTTAGGTTACATTTTGACTGGTTTAGCGAGTCTGATATAGCATACACTCACCTAATAGTCGCCAGAGCAACGTAACCATAGTATTCCGGAAGAACGACGATGGTAGACATCCTAGTTGTGACGTTGGCTTGAGGAGAGCAGGGCGTGGGCGTAGGGTGCCTTGATGACACGAACCAGCTGAACCGCTCGATTTATAGAGGGGACGATCGATGAAAATAGCTAAAGTGCGAGCGCCAAGGCTTTTTGATGCGCCACCCCCTGGATACCTCAGGTACCAAATAAGCGCTCGAGGCAGAGTCCGCCATCGCTCCGCCACTCAGCCAACCTTGACCAACCACCCAGGTTGTATGCCACTGAACAAGCTCTGCTCTCAAGATAAAGGGTCCTGCGAGGCAAAATGTTTACCCCAGAACCCCGGCTTGAGTTTATATAGACAAAAGCCTTTTATGGTTCAGCATCCATTTTGCTCGGGTTACGTTTCACGATATTACATCCTAAAATTACCTGTGCTCGTCAGCACCGTATAACTTAGGTCGTGGGGTACATCATAGGGAAGGCGGCCCGACGCGCTGGCATCACTGGAACTAGTATCCCCAACAGCGCCTGTGCGATCGCTCGGGCCCAATCACCAGAGTTCCCATCGAAGACATTAGAATGAAAGGTCGATCATTACAGCTACGGTATCTGATCTATGGGGGAGGACTTACCAATGATAGTGGAATAATGACGAAGGTTACCGCTACACAGAAGAACTTCTGAAGCGTGTTAGCAGTATTGTACTACGCTACGGGATGCGGAACAATCGGGCTATTGATACGTATATGTGACGGATGGTGGGCTTCGTCAATGCTTCTGCTGTTCACTAGACATCTTGTGTACCACGTAGCAAAACGCGACGCCAACGTGGCAAAGGGCCTCAACCCCAACCAAGGTCAACTTTTCGCTAGCAAGATTTGCAGGGTTGTAAGTTGTATGCTTACTAGAACTGGTAGACTTAGAGTCCCGCAGTCGCTTGGTGAAGTTTGGGAAACTATATGCGCGTCAAAGCCTTTGTCCATACAAAAGTAAACATAGGCAAATATATCCCGACGTAAATATGTGCCTTTCCTCAATTTTTACTTATCACTTTTGCCATGAGCTAGACCCGGTGGATCCCATCTCCACACAAGCACTCATGCATGTGTGTAAACCATTCACCTTTCTCCGAAGGAACTGACGAATGTGCTATTGAAACGAGTCGTGCTTTCAACTTTGTGAAGTTAGCTGCCTCAGAAGGTGGAGTTGCGCTTATTTTACATCAAAAACGGCTCTGATAGATAACGTGTCTATTAGCCCCTAGAGTTTGGGCGACGTTTGAATCTAGCTCGCACTCGATACTGGACCCGGCGGCGCCTATACCAGCCCTGACCGTGTAAAAGACGCCGGCATTTGCAAATACATTTCTCGATTTGGAACTTGACCTCGTTCATGTGTTGTTAACGGTAAACACTCGTCTTGGACTCGTGCAATTCAATCCAACACATAATCATTTCTTGTTTATTTCTTGCATACGACTTGACCATGGCATCAAGTTCCACAAGACCTATTGACACTGAGGACGACATCGACGCCGAAACGATCCAAAGTGCTGCAGACATGTCTCTCTCGCTTGCGCTGAGCATGGTACAATCTTGGATGCCTTCGTCTTCATCGTCTGTTGACCCCTCGATAACTGAGTCTAGGAAGAAACTTGATGAGTACATGAGGCGGCCACCACGGTGAGTTTCTGCAATCTCCCATCTAAAATGA
>WSTJ01000796.1:0-17955 GCA_019623705.1 Ceratobasidium sp. 428
TGATTACAAAGATGATAAGTCAGCTTATGACCAATGTTCCATAAAAGGAAAGTGTATCAGAAAAATATCATAAAATCCTAAATATATTTATGGAAGCGTGTCAAGTCATGACAGGTACTCCCCAGTTACTGATAGCAGGTCCTCACTTTTGATGAATACAAGGGTCACCCTGGATCTATCAATTCACCGGACCAACGCTTGTCCCAAATGAGTTCTCAACAAGAGATGAGGGAGGGTACAATGAGGATGGATGGTTTGACAGTGACAAAGACTGCCTTGGCAATTTGCAAAAGAACTTGACCTAATGTCAGAGTCCTCAAGATAGTGATAGATGGTGAGCTAAGTGTATGGACAACTGATAGCCCAGTGACCAAGAGGATATGAGAAAGAACTGTACTTGATAAGGAGGTCAAGTTGTTGGTCTATAACCTCGAACTTGACCTTGGCTATATACATCTCAGAGCACAGACTTGTATCTACGTGTACAAAGAACAAGT
This sequence comes from Ceratobasidium sp. 428, assembly GCA_019623705.1. Classification (NCBI taxonomy): domain Eukaryota; kingdom Fungi; phylum Basidiomycota; class Agaricomycetes; order Cantharellales; family Ceratobasidiaceae; genus Ceratobasidium; species Ceratobasidium sp. 428. The sequence continues at coordinate 498 of WSTJ01000796.1, forward strand.
CATAACTAATTTGATCTTGGATATGAAATAAGAAGGATTAGTCAGACTTCTAGAACATTTTAAAACACGTGATATAGATAAAGGTCATCATGAAATATGAAAGATTAAGTAAAAGATTGGTCCCAAGATAAATGTTCCTTAAAAGGAAAGTGTTTCTGAAAAAGATAGTGAGTTGAGATTAAAGTTCCTGGAAGTGTGTCAAGTCGTGACACTCATCCATCTCTGCTGTCAGAGCTCTCTTGACAATGAGTAAGTAAAGAGCATGGGATAAGATGCTCAGCAATAGAGGATACATGAAAGAACTATAATTGACAAGGAGGTCAAGTTCTTGGTCTGTAACCTTGAACTTGCCCTTGCTTATATACATGAAAGAACACAGCCTTGTATTTGTGTGCACATAGCACAAGTCATAACTACTTTGATATGATATGTCGAATAAGAAGGATTAGTCAGACCTCTAGAACAATCCATGTCATGTGATGTAGATAAAAGATATTATGAGATATGATGATTAAGGATGGCTTTTGGTCATAAGACAAATGTTCTGTAAAAGGAAAGTGTTTCTAAAAAAGATGTTAAATCAAGATTATATTCTAGGAGATGTGTCAAGTTGTGACAATGGCTATCTTCAGCTGCTAGTGCAGTTCAGCCACCATGATTCTCAACCCCTCTTATTATGTGCCTGGGGCTCGTGGTCAGTCCACTAGGGTCAACCAGTCTCCACTCCACTCACTGACCCACAATCTTGTGTTTCATTCTTGTGCTGCTACACCACCACAGCCACTTGCTGCACGTACACCCAGTTGGCATGTATTTACACCTTCATCTATGGCAGCAGCGTGTTCAGTTGCATCTGCTCCTGTGACCAGTACCAAGCATACCCATGTTCAAGCTTCTCATGGACCCGCAAGTGAACCTGGCAGGCTGGCTGACACGCCAGACCCTGGAGCCAAGCCTGGTTCATGTGCCAAAGAGGTGCCCCCTGAGCTTTTTACTGGGATAACTAAGACTGCCCATGCAGGGGGGTTGCCTCATATTCACCCCAACAAGCTTTCTGCTTTCTTCCAAGCCATTGTTCTAGGTGATGTCACCAAGCATTACCACCTTTTTGAGTATTGCATAGTTGAGAAATATATCTATGCAGCCAATGCACAGCATTTGCAGTTCAACACTGCAATAGCACCTCAATCAGCAGGTTGTCTCAGTCTGATTTTTACCCACATAAGCTTGTTTTGTCCCCCCAGTCAATTTTTACCGTCTACTTATTAAACTTCAGATTCTAATAGCTCTCAGTTGGCAAATTTGAAAGCACACGCAATAAAGGGTGGTTGCACAAACACTTCAAGGTGATGAACTCAATATATTGCAACATCTACATGTTTTTTTGGTTCTATCTCAACAACTTCCTGGACTTTGGCAGCAATGTTCTCCTTGTTGAGCTCTTGAATCATCCTATTGAATATCTCAGGTTCTTGGGCATCAAGATAGACCTACACCCCTGGCATCTATTGGTATTTGTGCATGAAAGCTGGTACTTCTGGATGAACACTTGGTGAGTTTTTTAACTTGTACTCCAACCAAGTCATCTTGTATCTTCACAGACTTGAGAACCATTCCCATGTGGCCACTTTGACGCAGTACTATAGTGGCATGGTTGACCCACCTGCACCAGCTGCTCATCACTCAACACGCATTCTCCCACCCCAGATTGACCCTACACCATTTTTTTTTGGCTCCATCTGCCCCTGCCCCTTCAGTATCAACACTTTTATCTACACCGTCACACCCCACAGCACCACACACCATGTCTGCTCCAGCACTCCGTACTATGCCACCATCCTTGCGTACGACACCTCCATCTACTACCCAATCATTTCTCTCTGGGCCATGTCATTGCATGCCTCTGCACAGCCACCTGTGCCACAAGTGATTGAACAGTCTCAAGGCATGTCATCACAAGGACTAGACCCTGGATCATCTACTAGGCCAGAGTCTTTGTACGACACCCACCCTGTGTACTCCTGTTCTCCACTGGCTCTCCCATCATTTTTCCCACCTGGAAGGCAGCTTCTTCATAGTGGCCTGCCCTCTGTTGCCTCTGCCCCTTGTAATCCTTCCGTCTCCTCACTTTGTGCTCCTCACGAATCCTCATCTGGGTGTCAGGCACGCAATGCTACCTTGACAACTGGCTCAGCATCAGATGTTTGCTGTACCGGCCCCCACTCATGGGCTGGGACCTCAGCCTCAGCTTCTACCTCAAGGTGTACACCCACCTTGATTAAGACATCTGTGTTCCTCTTGCCCCTCTCACATGTGCCAGGCCCTGTAGTCTGCTGGCATGTTTTCCCCTTGCTTACATCAGCAAGTTGCAGAGTGGAGCGTAGCCGGCTGCAGCCGACCGGTGGCCAAAGTCGGACGCAACGTCAGTGGGGCCGGCTGTGGCAACACCAAAATTGGCAAAATAGCCACAGCCGGCTGCACCAATGCCACGGGTCCTTGGCATTTGTCATGGCGGCTGCATCCGGCTCTATCAAGCTACACGTAAAATGTAAATATAGTATATAATACATATCAAACTACCTATGGATACATTATAGCTATAGTTCCTTCAATCAAAGGAACATGTCTGGGCTCTCTAAATCCCAGAGCACGGGTCTGGATCCTTTGAAACTGGGCTATAAGACAACATACAAACAGATAATGGAGTTGGGGAACAGGAAGGTCTGAAGCTTTGTGTTGGTTAATTCAATGAATCCTGTAGTCTTCTTTTGCTGGCCAACCTTGAATAGTCGGACGTAAACAAGGGGATGAACTGCCTCGCGGCGAATACGTAGGTGAAACAACTTTGCTCTTGGACCTCACAGTCTTGGTCAAAAAATGGCGCACGGACCAAGCACGACACACAACTCACCGCCAGAATGGGTGTGCACTGCCACACAAGATGGCGCGATGGCTAAGTCAGCATCACTCCACCACCATCCTTCGACTCAACCACCATCGCCCGCGTCCCCTCCCTCCCTCATCTCTAGTGTGCACACGCATTGGTAAGTAGTACTACTTGCCCTATCAATAAACCGATCACCGCTAGACCGTAACAATAATTAAACAAGTTATTTCGGGCATTCTAGTTGACCATAGGCTACCATCAATCGCCCGGTGAGTTACGCACATATTAATCGTTATCCTAAGTTAACATGGCAAGGTTTACCAAGCAGTGATGTCCGCTGTACTTGGTGTGTTTGATCTACATTGTCCAGGTAATGTGTTTTGCCTCCTCTTCCCTAGTTTAACTTTGACGCCGCAGCTAGGCTATCTCCGATGCATGCAGTATCTTCCAATGGTAAGCCTACACAACACGTTATTCTGAGAACCCGCTGCATAATATTTAGCCTCCAGGGTCTTCATGGCCGTCTCTCGAGTGCTTTTTGATCCTGATAAAAAGGTGTCATATAGATCCAAGTGAGTCGCTGCTCTATTGATGCACATAACACAACCACTGATCACCACACATCCTTGAAATTATATTAGCTCTAACATATATGCACGTTCCTTACGGTGAGTCACAAGCTGTTTATCAGGCTTGTTGTCGATATGTAGCTATAGTATCATGTAACTTGAACCAATATATATTACATCTTCGAGTGAGTTATCAGATTAGTGTATGAACTATACGGGGTGTAGGGGTATTCGGCTGGTATTGACACTTTCATTTGCCCTACGCGGCCGGCTGCGCCCAACCAATAGCCGGCTGTGGCCCAACAATAGCCGGCTGTGGCCTTTGGCGTGGGCGCCGGCCTGCTTGCCAAAGCTGGGGGTGGCTGAGGTCGTGGCTCTCGCAGTGGAGCCGTGACGTTTGCCACAGACCTGAGCCCGCTTGACCTTTTTTTGTCACAGCCGGTGAAAATCCCCCCCCCCAAAGGATTTTCCCAGTTTTCACGACCGCAGCCAGCAAAGTGGGGCTGTGCCGGATTTTTGCAAGACTCTAACGGATCTCGCTTGCTTCCTTCTGTTTCTCTGCTTGCTTGCCTACCGTCGCCTTGTGCGCTTGTGCAAGCGTTGCTTAGATGTGTTTCCAAGGGTTCTTGCTTCCCGCTCCCTTTTACTTGCTTAGTGCTCGCGTAGTTGTGTGATTTGTAACCTCTCAATATATAAACCTTGTGAATCCTTTTGCTTAATCCCAAGAACAATTCACCTTGTCTGTTCCCACTCTACACTGCTCAGGACATTCTCCAAGACATTTGGAGCTGCCTAAGCTCCCTTCTACATTCACAAGTTCACTTCTTGACAGGTTGTGACATTGGCCTGCTGGTGCTGTGAATTGGCTGCCCAAGCATGTTAAGTCACTGTATCAGAGTAGTTATTCTGTCACATCCCAGTGCTACTTTTACATCACACTGATGTACACACTTCCTGCTAACTAGCACTGTATACAGCTGAACTGTCATGATCCTCAGATCAAAACATCTGCTTCCTCTTGCCCCTCCTTCATCTCCCTTGTCGCTCTTTGCCCTGTTGGCGGTTTCAGTTGTCATGTGTCCATGTTCTTCCTTAGCCTCCCTTGGTTTCTCTTCTACTTCTCTCACTTGCTCGCCGTCAGCTGTTGCACTTGTGCAAGCGACGCTTAAATGTCCATATGTCTTATCCTGCTTCTTGCTCGCTTGTACTTGCTTAAGTGCTTGCATAGTCCTTCGATTTGTAATGTGCTCAATATATATATAGTGTGAATTGTTCTGGTTGATCGCAAGAACAATTCACCCTGTCTTTCCCCCATACAACACTTTGCAGTGCAATCTCTAAGACATTTGGAGTTGCCTGTACTTACCCATACACTCAAAAGCTCATTTCCTGACGGGTTGTGACATGAAAGCATTCATGGACTTGTATCAGGATCATGTAGGAGAAAACACTCAGTTGTATTGACCTAATGTCACAACCCAACTGGAAGTGGACTTGTGAGTGAGGTCAGTGAGTGCAGGCAGCTCCAAATGTCTTAGAGTTTGCACTGCAGATTGTAGAGTGGGGATAAGACGAGGTGAATTGTTCTTGGGTTTAACCAGAACAATTCATGCTGTTTACATAGTCAAGAGGTTACAAATGAAACTACTACGCGAGTACTGAGCGAGTACAAGCGAGAGGGAAGAACAAGGGAACACATAGACATCTAAGCGACACTTGTGCAAGCAAGCAAGCGGAGAAATGAGATAAACGAGCGAGAATAAGCAAGAGCGCATGACAAAGACAGATAGCTACACATGGCACGCAGAGCAGACCGAGGAGGGGCGAGAGACATGAGATGTCATGATTTGAGGATCATGACATCTAAGTTCAAACAAACTGACACGCCTGCTACCTTTGGATTGTTTATTGGCTCTGGAACCTCAGACACTTACTTTGTGTCTGTTGTTATTACTCAGGGTATGGCTATTATATAGTAAAGCCAAGTCAATGACAAGAGAATCACTTGTCCACTGTTGCAAATGTACATACTGTGAAGCTCCTAGCATAGCTGAATAAGTAGTTTTTGAGTTTACTCACTTAGTTGCTTAGAGCTCCCTGTGCCAGCTGTCTTTGGCTGTATCTCCCCATCCCATGGCAGAGACTTTTGATGAGGAGTGCTAGACCTGGCATCTGTGTTCTATGCTTTCAGTTTCTTCCTACACACATAGTTCTTCCACTGACACTTTGAGGATCCGGTCGGTTGGGTCTGAATGTTGGTTAGTATACTAAGTATGCCCACTATGTGTTATATGAACTTACACTTGGTAGAGGTGTATTTGCTGTACAATGGTTACCAGTCATAGGAGGGTCTTCTGTTGCAGGAGTGTTGCCAGCTGCGGGTTCATGTTCACGTACGTGTTCATTTGTATGTTTATCGTGTGTTCGTGCTCATACATGTGTTCATGTTGATTGTAGGTATAGTCATATTCATGTTCACGTTCACACTCATGCATATGTTCATGTGTATGCCTGTTCTATGTTCATGGTCATCATCGGGTTCATGTTCATGCTCACACACATGTTCATGTTCACAGGGGTAGGCATGTGCTTGTTTGTGTTCATGTTCATGTTTACATGTGTGTTCACGGTTGTACATACGTTGATGCTCATAAGGGTGATGATGTTCATGAGTAGGTTCATGTTCATGTGTGTGTGTTTGTTCAAGTTCATAAGGGTGTTGATACTCATGTTGATAATCATGATCATGTATATGTTCACGTTCATGCATCTACTTATGCTCATACAAACTCTTGATCCGAGGGTAAGTCACTTCAAATTCCCGTTGTTGCACATTGACCCATCTTACATGGCTGATAATGCATGAACAGCTCCCTGGGATCTAAGATGCATCCCAAAGTTTACTGCACCAACTCACCTGCAATCTCCCTTCAAAGTCACCCACAGCTGCTGCTTGGTTATTGCCCCTTCTCTGAAACCCACAGGAATTGCTGTCACCAACAACATTGCTGTTGGGCCTGCCAAGACAATAGAGGAGTTCAAGATCATGTTGAAATAAACACGGGAACAAGTGACTACAAACAATCTACCCCATCTGAGTCATCACCTGGCAACAAGGTCTGGCTCCTGAGCACGCACATCGCGTCAAAACGACCTTGCAAGAAGCTTGATCATCAACTCTGTAATTCAAGTGTTGTTGAGGAGCGCATCAGATCTCGTGCGTACAAGCTGAAGATTCCTCAGACCATGAAGATATGACATGATCCTCAGATGAAGCCATATCATTTCTCATGTCCCTCCCTCGTCTACTCTGTGTGCCATGTGTGTCCATGTCTCTTTGTCATGTACTCTTGCTTCTTTTCACTTGTGTGTCTTATTTTCTGTTCGCTTGCTTGACATCGCTTCATGTGCTTGCGCAAGTGTCGCTTAGATGTGCATATAATCTCACTTGAGTGCTTGCGTAGTCGCTTAATGTGTGTTGGCTTCAATACATAAACAGTATGAAGTGTTCTGGTTAACCCCAAGAACAATCCACTCTGTTGTTTCACTCACTCTCACTGTGCTATTTTGTTCCTAAGTCAATCTAGGACTTGCTAGCACTCTACTCCGTGCAATTAGCATTCTACATATCAACTTCCTCTCGGGTTGTGACAAGACACACAATGGCTTCCATGTTTGCACACTATCATCCCGTGTGACTCAGAAAGCTGATATTAAGAAAATCAGCACTCTGCAATCTTGCATCGTCACTCAAGAGGTGTAAGAAGTGTTTCATGTGGAGACACTAGATGACTACCCGCGGGGGCTAAATCTTATTCTAAGATATCCTAGACGGGTCTAAACGGGTCTATTGGCCAGCAGCGCCCTGGGCACAGCCACATGTACATAAAGAGATAATCGAGATTCTTTGACAGCTCGGGTGGCGGGACTTGGCAATCGTGGAGCGCGTCGATCATCGGCCTGTAACTCAGAGTGAATAAGACACGCCAGACAAGTGAATGTCACGCACGGCCAGCAACACAGCCCACGGGGGTAGTTTCGCAAAAGAATGAGTTTGGTGCATATACCAGACAAAACGCACAGATCGACAAGCATATAGCCTGCATTTGGTAATGGTTTTGACAGTTGGAGATGTGTCAGCTCCACAGTTTGATTTTGAAACTCTGAGGTGTATGCTTGTTGATCCGTGCGTTTTGTCTGGTACATGCGCCAACCTCATTCTTTTGCAAAACTACCCCCGTGGGCTGTGTTGCTGGCCGTGCGACATTCACTCGTCTGGCGTGTCTTATTCACTCTGAGTTACGGGCCGATAATTGACGCGCTCCACGTTTGCCAAGTCCCGTCACCCGAGCTGTCAAAGAATCTCAATTATTTCTTTATGTACAAGTGGCTGTGCCCAAGGCGCTGCCAGCCAATAGACCCGTTTAGACCTGTCTAGGATATCTTAGAATAAGATTTAGCCCCCACGGGCAGTCATCCACTCTTGATCAGAAGGTCCAGATCAGTGAATAATACAATTAAGTCACGTGGCAGGGCTATGGACGGCTCGGGGTCACTGGACCTGACTAAAGAGTCACCTCACCTCGCAGGGTCGATATTGTCATGATCCTCACATCATGACATCCCATTCTCTTGCCCCTCCTTTGTCTGCTCTCCTTGTTACATGTAGATCAGTGTCTTTGTCATGTTCTCTCGCTTATTCTCGCTTGTCTATTTGATTCTCCGCTTGCTTGCTTGCCGTCGCTTCATGCGCTTGTGCAAGCGTCGCTTAGATGTGTTTGCTTGTGTTCTCGTTTCCCGCTCGCTTGTACTCGCTTTGTGCTCGCGTAGCGTCTTGATTTGTAACCGCCGCAACATATAAACCCAGTGAATCGTTCTGGTTAACCCCATGAACAATTCACCTCGTCGTGTTCCCCTTCTTCACTGTGTTGAGCAAGCTCTAAGACATTTGGGCTTGCCAAGCACTCAAAACTACATCCACAGGTTCACTTCCTCACGGGTTGTGACAGCCTTACTTGCTCAGTGGCAAGCAGATGGCCTCTTGTTCACTCCCTTGCTTTTGCCAGGGCTTTCCGAGGGCTATACGCTTGCCATTGGTAAGGAGAATCTGTACCTACAATTCTTCAACGAGCAGGCACTCCAGGGTATTGTTCTTTAAGACTTGGCTAAAAACCTGCCGGCTGTTGGGAGTATGGCTTTCGTTCATGGAGCAACAAACATTGGACTAGTTGGGGAGAACCACCTTCTGATCTCCCTCACAACCCTTGCACCTGGGCTGCCCAGTGTGCTGGCTCTGCCTACCAGGCCGCTGTTGAGGGGTAACATGATAACCCTCACACCACGTGGTATGAGCGACTCATGGATGAGTGTGCAAACCCTCTCACTTGCAGTCCGCTCAGGTGTCACTTAATTGACAATTGCAGTTTATGAACCCCGTGAAGTGTATTATCTAACTCCAAGAACAATTTACCTGATTTCTTCTCCGTTTTACATTGAACGGCCTATCCCTTACACGTTTATAGTTGCCCCTGTCCATGCCTACATCCACAAGTTCACTGCTTGACAGGTTGCAACAACACGTGCACTTTGGGGTCCCAGGCAACATTTGAATATCTCATGACAAGTCAGTTCCATTTTCTTGAAGGTGGTCTCCTTGTAGGGAGTCAGGTGAAGCATTATGGAGAACCTATCAACCACCATTTTTTGGTGGCTTATCAAGAAAACCATAGGGCATGTCTTACAACAAACTGTCCAATGATACAAGGGACTGAAAAGCAGAATTTTGCTCCTGCACATTACTCCTCTAGCAGATTACGCAACAGTCAATGTGTCATGACTTGACACGCTTCCCAAATATTTGAAGTTTTATAATAGTTTTCCTGATGGACATTCCTTTTTGTCATGATCCTCAAATCATGACATCTCATTTCTCTTGCCCCTCCTGCATCCGCTCTTCGTCTCATGTGTAGTTCTGTGTCTTTGTCATGTCTTCCTCGCTTAGCCTCGCCTGTCTGTTTGATTTCTCCGCTCGCTTGCTTGCCGTCGCCTCGTGCGCTTGTGCAAGCGTCGGTTAGATGTGTCCGCATGTTCTCCCGCTTCCCGCTCGCTTGTACTCGCTTAGTACCCGCGTAGTTACTTGATTCGTAGTCTGTGCAATTTATAAACCTCGTGAATCGTTCTGGTTAACCCCAAGAACGATTCACCTCGTCTTTTACCCACTCTACACTCTGCAGTGTGCACTCTAAGACATTTGGAGTTGCCTGCATTCACTCACCACACTCACAAGTTCACTTCCAGTCAGGTTGTGACACTTTTATGGAACATTGGTCATATGCTTACTGAACATTTTTGTAACCTTTGTCAACAGGGTTCATGAGTTAGAAGTCACGTTATCATTGAATGTTCCAGAAGTGTTTGTCATCTCGTATTTCACATCTCATATCCAGTGCTTGTGTGACTCGGTTTGCCTCTTCCTTTGTTCACTTGCGTTACAAGGCTGTGTCCACTGCTGTATGCAGCCAAGGGCAAGCTCAAGGTTGCAGACCAAGAACTACAGTTCTTTCTTACATTTTTTGTCACTGGGCTATCAGTCGCCCATACCTTCACTGTTGTATTACCTGTATTGAGAGAGCTCTGACACAAGTAGCAATTGGCATGCATTGTCATGGCAGGCCAGTTGGAGTAACAAGGTATCATGATATCAAGCTTTTCGTGTTACCTTGATGTCCAGCGGTGTCACAACCTGACTGGAAGTGAACTTGTGAGTGTGGTGAGTGAATGCAGGCAACTCCAAATGTCTTAGAGTGCACACTGCAGAGTGTAGAGTGGGTAAAAGACGAGGTGAATCGTTCTTGGGGTTAACCAGAACGATTCACGAGGTTTATAAATTGCACAGACTACAAATCAGGTAACTACGCGAGTACTAAGCGAGTACAAGCGAGCGGGAAGCGGGAGAACATGCGGACACATCTAACCGACGCTTGCACAAGCGCACGAGGCGACGGCAAGCAAGCGAGCGGAGAAAACAAACAGACAGGCGAGGCTAAGCGAGGAAGACATGACAAAGACACAGAACTACACATGAGACGGAGAGCGGATGCAGGAGGGGCAAGAGAAATGAGATGTCATGATTTGAGGATCATGACAAGCGGCTGATTGAGAGATGTCATGTTTTTGGATCAAAAGAATTGTGTCCCCCTGCTCCTACATCATTCCAATGGTGCTGTTGATAACAGTCAGTACCCTGTGTCACAACCCGACTATGGGGATAAGACGAGGTGAATCGTTCTTGGGATTAACCAGAACAATTCACACTGTTTATATATTCAAACGATTACAAATGGAACTACTACGCGAGTACTAAGCGAGCACAAGCGAGAGGGGAGAACAAGGGAACACATGGACATCTAAGCGACGCTTGCGCAAGTGCACAAGGCTACGGCAAGCAAGCGAGCGGAGAAATGAGATAAACAAGCAAGACTAAGCGAGAGCGCATGACAAAGACAGAAAACTACACATGGCACACAGAGCAGACCGAGGAGGGGCAAGAGAAATGAGATGTTATGATTTGAGGATCATGACACCCTGGCTTGGTGGGGCAGTGTAAACCCCAACAGTCTGGGTCCCATGAAATTTGTGGTGTGTGATCGTTCAGTTGGGAGAAGTCCATAGGTGGACACAAATGTATGATACATAGCCCTATGAGCTCCGTTCTGTCCTGCAACTGTATCTGGTGTGTAGGAAGTGCTCAATGACCCCATCTGCGACTCTTTGTGCATAGCCAAGTGTGCGCACAATGCATCAGAGCAAACAGCCAATAAGCATTTTGGTGCACAGCATTACATTGATTGAGTTGTTGTGCACCACATGCTGAGCCAAGCATCATGATACTACCTTTGCTCAATTCAGCTAGCCCACCTCATCTACTGTACAAAAAGAGGACTGCACAGAGCAGCTCAGTCTGTCAATATGGTTTTTTTAGTGTTTCTGCCCCAACACTGATTGTAACAAGAACTGCACGTTTGGATCTGTATCTCACTTAGCTGACGTTCAAGCAGGTTCAAACCAAGATGATTGTGAATACAAGAAATGATATTGTTACTGACTGAGATATTAGCTCACATAAGCGTAGTGCTGACACGGTGAAACATTCTCATCAGTCTTGCAGGTCATTTAGAATCAGTTGTGAGATACGCTGTATGTTCACCTTATGTTTTGCCCTGAGGTTTCAGTGTGGCCCTTGAGGTAGCCTTGAATGTCAGTGTATCACGTGCGTTCATGTCTTGATATAAAAGATTTCACCTCCCAATTGCCTCCCTCAATCTGGCAAAGCATTCACTGTGCCACTTTCACTCTAGCAGCTGAATAATCAGCCTGTTACAATTCCTGCAGCATCTAGATGCACCTAAAATTCTCTCCTCATATCATGCAGATCAGACGGCCGCAGCTGTACATGCCAGAGAAATGGTGTTTCCCCAAACATGAACATAGTCTCACGGCCTGAAACAACTTCTATGAGTGGCTCAATTCAGACATAATTATGTAGATACTGATGCATCACTGGTGTATTTCAAGTGCCTCTACATGCAGCACATTTCCGGATCTGCAGTGCAACAGTGAGTGATGTGGTGGGTGTACACATGTGTCATGATCCTTGATTAAGACATCTCTATTCTTCTGGCGCCAGCTTATGTGCCATGCTCTGTAGTCCCCTTGCTTGTAAATCTCTCGTTTATCTCGCTTAGTCCCTGTGTTTCTCTGTCCGCTTGCTTGCTGCCGCCTTGTGCACTTGTGCAGGCGTCGCTTGGACGTGTCCTCATGTGTTCTCGCTTATCGCTTGCTTGTACTCGCTTAGCGCTCGCGTAGTTGTCTGATTTGTAACAGCTGCAATATCTGAACAGTGTGAATCGTTCTGGTTAACCCCAAGAACGATTCACCTCGTCTTATCCCCATTACACACGCTCTGCCGTGCAACATCTAAGACATTTAAAGTTGCCTGTACTCAATCACTCGCTCAGAAGTTGTCACAACCGGTCAGGAAGTGGATTTGTGAATGTGAGAATAGATACAGGCAACTCCAACTGTCTCAGACAGTGCACTGTACTGCGTAGAGTGGGGAAAGGACGAGGTGAATCGTTTTGGGGTTGACCACAACGATTCTCACAGTTTATATATTGCAGGGATCAACTAAGCGACAGCTAAGCGAGAGACAAGCGAGAAGGACAATAGACACATCTCGGCGTCGCTTGTAGAAGCATACTAAGCCATGGCAAACAAGAGGGACGGAACATAAGGCATACAGGCGAGGACTAAGCGACATAAGCGAGAGGAGAGCTAAGCGACAAGGCAGACATATGGGAAGACATGGCACATGAGGGAGGGGAACGAAAGAAACGATGTTATGACTTGAGGATCATGACACAAGCTCACCTCCAGTCGGGTTGTGACAAAACTCCGAGGCAAATAAGCAGCGTTACTCTCTTGCTGGTATTGTTCACACAGAGTGAAGCATCTGACTCTCACATACAACCTGGTAAGTGGTATGTGTATTTCAGGTTCCAGGCCAACAAAACCCTCAGCCTGGATCCCTTGTTTTACTCTCTCAACAGCTTGCCCTTGGACACTTCCAGGACGGTATCACAGGGACAGACTGCACCAGGCGGTGAAGAAACTGGACCTGCGCCTGACTAAAACCAGCAGGTGTGAGCTGCACTATCAAGCCTTGATCCTCCATTTCATTGAGCTATGCAGTACCAAGGCCGCCCTGAAGGCTACCCACAAGACTGGGTTTAATCAACTGGATTAGGTGGTGGAGGGCTTTGAGGGTAAGGGCCAGGACAGGGATGGGATTGTCGAAGAACTAGCATTCAGCAGGCATTTTACCACGAGGACTCTGCCAATGCTAATTGTAAGTAATGTAGGACAAGATCCAGCAAGCAATGTACTACCAGCTCTTGTGATGTTCAGTTGTAAACTACCAGGGGCAAGGGTCCTAGTACATCTGACTGGTCCTAGTCACTGACATGATCTTGGGATGAGCAACCCGTGTTTTTCCAAAAAGCCTACTAGTATTGGCTCATCTTGTTGTCATTAAACACTGGGAGGCCTTTTTTTATGTCATGGTAATGTTTGATTCTTCTCGTCTCAGAACCACACTCTCCATCCTGCAGGTTGATCTGGACACCAGAAAGAGTGACAAGGACGGTCAGACTCTCCATGCCACCACACTATATGGATGGAGTAGGGCTTGGTTGTGGCTGATCTCTAAGAAACGTATCAATCAGACTGGTCAACCAAGAGGTCCACATGTTCTATTTCGCCCAGGCCTTCATGTGCAGCTGGATTAGTATGTTCTTGAGTGTAAGTCAGTTACATATCTTGGTATATTGTCACAACCCGTGAGGAAGTGAAATTGTGAGTGTACAGTTGAGTGGAGGCAACTCCAAATGTCCAACCAATTGCACTGCAGACTGTAGAATGAGGACAAGACGACGTGAATTGTTTTTGGGGTTGACCAAAACTATTCACAAAGTGTGTATATTGCAGGCATTATAAGTCAGCCCACTACGCAAGCATCAGGCAAGTAGCAGCAAGTGGGAAGCGAGAACACATGGAAATACATCTAAACCTTTTTGAACCAGTGCACAAGGCGACGGCAAGCAAGTGAGCAGCGAAATTGAAGAAACAAGCGAGCAGCGAAATTGAAGAAACAAGCGAGCACTTAGCAACATCAGCAATGGAAACACATGGGAGCAGACAACAAGATGTGGCACCTGCAAGATGAGCAAGGGAGAGACAAATGTCTTGATCAAGGATCATGATATATCTTGTTGATGTATAATTCGGTCATGCATCATTTCAACCTGGATCGTCCAATGAAGCCACAAATGTTTGTAGAACGCCCCGCATTGTTGATGATGATGTGTGCCGGTTGTTAAAATCTCAAGTGTGGGAGGCTTGCATTCTAGCAAAATGGTGTTGTATTGCCCCTGTTAACCACATTGTAGCCCAAACAAGATGTCCGGAATACTCTACTCCATCAGGTGCCAAGCTAAAAATGGTTTTGTGAATTTGTTCATGTTTTGAGATGTAGATTACACCCTTGTATATCATGTGATGGGACTTTAGAGTTCTGTGTGACTTCAAGCACTGTTAGTGTACAGTATACGCTATGGAATGCTGTGAAGGGACTATTTTTTGATTACAACCACACGAATTCACTTTTTTCCACCGGGACATTATCGGGTGGCCGATGCTGGCCAAGTCTGTCAACACGCGCTTCAGCATGTCTCCTCAGATCATAACTTATGATTTGATTTTGGTTTGCATCTGGTGTCTTTTCTACACCTAGGCAAGATTTTCCATGGCTGAAAAGTATGTGTGCCATTCCTTGCTTGCTCTATGTGTCTTTGAGAGTTGAGAGCTGAGATGACTGGACATTATGTGATATCTCTGAGTCAGAAGTTGTTATGTGTCACAACCCAACAGGAAGGAAGCTTGTGGAATGCAGATAGCATTGAGTGGAATGCAAACAGCATTGAGTGGAATGCAAACAAGCCCCAGAAAGACTTGGGGAGGATGTAAGACATTGACACTTAAGAGTGGGTGAAACAGCAAGGTGAATTATCATTGGGGTTAACCAGAATGGTCTACACATTTTATGTAATCCAGCCATAACAAAGCAATGAACGACGTAAGCGCTAAGCAAGTACATGTGAGTAGGAAGCAAGAAAACATGGAGACACACCCAGGCAACACTTGCACAAGTCTGTGAGGTGTTGTGACATAATCACACAGAGAAACAATGCAAATAAACAAGCACAGGCCAGATAGAGAACACATGGCAATTGGGAATACAAGCAGGATACATGGTAACCAAACTGATGATGGTGGGAGGAAAACAAATTTCTCGATCCAAGGTGTCATGATCCCCAAATCATGACATCTCATTTCTCTTGCCCCTCCTCGGTCTGCTCCGTGTGCCGTGTGTAGCTATCTGTCTTTGTCATGCGCTCTCGCTTATTCTCGCTTGTTTGCCTCATTTCTCCGCTCGCCCGCTTGCCGTCGCCTTGTGCGCTTGCGCAAGCGTCGCTTAGATGTCCATGTGTTCCCTTGTTCTTCCCTCTCACTTGTACTCGCTCAGTACTCGCGTAGTAGTTTCATTTGTAACCTCTTGAATATATAAAGAGTCTGAATTGTTCTGGTTAACCCCAAAAACGGTTCACCTCTGTTATGGATAATGGCATATTCATCCGTGGAAGATAGATATATGATGACTCACAAACTACATCTGAACTTAGAGAATAGTTGGTAGACTGAAAGGCCCAAAAGTCCGGCCTGTATGCACTCTTTTTCATGTTTTTCTTACTCAATGGTCTCTGTATGCGCATGTTTATGTTTGCGATCGCTTCATGTACTATTTCATCTACTGAGCGCATGTTCAAGCAAGCCAATCGGTCAAGAAATGACAGAGTTACATAAATATTTGTGTAATTCCAATATACTTGACTCGGCAATCGAAATGCACAATCTTCAATTGCTTATTACTCGGTCAATTCTAGGCCACTTCCAGCGATATCCTGCACGCTGTTATTTTGTAGCATGAACTATGTTTCAACAAAGTTACACGCGAATCGAATCATCTGTTATGGAGCTATGAGTCATTTGATTCTACATACAGTTCTGGCAAGCCACCAGACAGTAAATGACTCATATCTCCGCCAATACTGCCCTGATTGGCTTGAACCAACTTGCGAACGACACCTGAGACCCTATCGCACCTTCTTTATTATGTACATAGAATGATATGACTCGATCTAAGTCCATATATGCGTCATCAAAAGTGGCAAGCCGCATTGATCCACTTTTGATCTGCTTTCTCTGACTCACAGAATGACTCACTGAGCTCATATGGCAGGCAGTCTGGCTAGTAGAAGTGACTCACCCAAAGAGATGACTCACCTCTCTGAAGGGTATATAAGGACCTGGGTTGAGCCCAGTGAATGCATCTTTCCTTTTATCCATTTAATTCCACTCAGTTATCAACTGGTGTAAATAGGCTTTAATCAGCTTGTTTTTAGGCCATTAGTTGTTCTCCCAATAATACTCCTTATTTGTTGAGCTACTCCAAATAAGTTGAAGTTGAGGTAGTAGATAGCTTTTGTAACTACAGATAAGCCTTAAGCTCTACACTACAGATACTGTTTACCAAGATATCATTCAGTACAACTTGATTCAAGCAATCAGGGTGAATCTGATACTTTATAAATAAGGGAACCTTGCCCGGTAGCATTGCTCTTTCTATAATTGTCATATACATCTACAGTTGGAACTTGTGTCTTTCAGTAATGTATACTGTAACATAACAGCTATAGTCTTGCTGAGATTACTATAAAGTAACTCTATCTGTCTGAACTCTGTGGAGTCTTGTGGACATACTTCCTTAAGGTCCTTGAGGACAGTCTTTCCATAACCCATAACAACCTCGTCTTATCCCCAATTTACAATCCACTCACAAGTTCACTTCCAGTCGGGTTGTGACACAAGGCTCATGACACTGAGCTCAAAATCAAGCCTGAAACACAAGCAACCACTGTACATGTGTCAAGCCCTCTGTAACAAGACTAACCACTCTGCAGATCCATGTCCTACACTGTCATGACTTGACACACCTCCTATAATATAATCTCGATTTACTATCTTTTTCAGAAACACTTTCCTTATATGGGACAATTGTCTTATGACCAAACACTTACTTAATCTCTTATATTTCATAATAACCTTTATCTATATCACGTGTTCTAGAATGTTCCAGAAGTCTGACTAAGCCTTCTTATTTCACATCTCATATCAAATTAGTTATGACTCGTTCTTTGTACACGTAGATACATGGCTGTGCATCTCTCTGTATATAACCAAGGGCAAGTTCGAGGTTACAGACCAAGAACTTGACCTCCTCGTCAATTACAGTTCTTTCTCATATCTACTAAGTCACTGGGCATCT
>WSTJ01000797.1:0-17948 GCA_019623705.1 Ceratobasidium sp. 428
AGATCGTTGCCGTTGGAGGGAATGTGACCAAATGGAAGGTTGGCGACCGAGTACACTCAGTCTTTTATGAGAAATGGCTCTCCGGACCAATCAAGGTGAGGCGGTCACGAAAACTAGGTCGTGTTTGAATCCAAATTTACAGATTCTTTTTTGTTTGTAGACCGAGTACCTTGATTTTGTGCTGGGCTCAACGTCATCGGGGTGCCTCACGCAGTATCAGTCAGTATGCTTCGTGTTTTCTTTCACTAAATATATGCTCACCTCTGTTCTGCATATGTAGGGTGTTTCATAGCGACACGATACTCCCTATTCCTGACCACTTGTCGTATGAAGAAGCTGCCACGCTCCCATGTGCGGCGGTCACGTCTTGGAATGCGTTGTTCGAAAAGCAACGAATCACTAAGGATTCAACCGTCCTCGTACTAGGGAGTGGTGGTGTGTCCGTAGCTGGGGCTCAACTCGCCAAGGCTGCGGGCGCTCGCGTCATCGCGACTACGTCCAGCAAAGACAAGGCAGAAAAGTACAAGGCTCTTGGGGTGGACGAAGTAATTAATTATCGAGAGAATCCTCAGTGGTCCGAGAAGGTAAAAGAGTTGACCGGGGGAGAAGGCGTTGAGCGGGTCTTGGATGTTGGTGAGTCCAGGGGTCGACATTTGTTCGATCAAGGCTCACTTAGCTAATCTTTACCTCAATCAAGGTGGACAAGGAACCCTCATCCAGTCAATTAAATCAATCAAGCGGGAAGGTGTTGTGCACGTAATTGGGTTCCTTGGACAAGGTAACTCTAACGAAACTCTCAATGATTTGGCCGTAATGCTTGTCTTTGGGCAAGGCACAGTAAGTAGGAGCAGTTTCGCCCGTTCGCAAGCTGATTTACCCCCAAAATATTAGCTCTCTGCCATTGCTGTTGGTAGTAAGGAAATGAATGAGAAGCTTAACGCTTTTCTGGCAGAATACAAAATCAAGCCGGTGGTTGATCGTGTTTTCGGCTGGAACGAGGCGATCGAAGCTTTGGATTACCAATTCGGGGGGTCGCACTTCGGGAAAGTTGTAATCAAAATCGAGTAGAGCCCATTTTGTATACTGTAAATAGATAAGAACCCATGATTTGGTTTCCCAGAAGGATACATTGGATAAGCACCCGAAGGTGTATCTCGGTAGCAGTGCGGAGCACACTTCGTGTCGCTTCGTGGTTTTGGATGGCTAGTACCGTATGGCCTGCAAGGGTTCCGCCCGGATAGTCGACAAGTCCGCCTCGGAATCGATCGCAGCATCAAGTTCACCTATCAACACTCTAAAGAATTACGCACATACTTAATGAGTGTGTTCGTGGTTTTTCTAGCGCACTCACATCATATCGCCCTTGACAAGGTATAGCCCCAGTGGCACTTCCTCCACACCTTCCTCCATGCTATATATCCTTTCAACAGAGTCAGAAAGTACGACGTTCGATCGTTGGTCGAATCCAACTAGGGTTCCCTGCACGAATGAGGGTCAATAGAAGACATGAGCTACGCGTAAGTTCAGCATGGCCCTTGGAGGGTTAAGCAGAAACCACTACTTACAACTATTGCTCGGCCGTCCTGAAGGATAAGGAGAACTTTGCCTGTTGGCATTTTAGTGGATTTATAACGCGCGGTATCGATCCCACTCACGATCAACATAGCCTTGGAGACTCGACATTGCGAGATACACAGTGTCGTTGCCAACTGGAAGAGACGCGGTCTTTGTGGCAGTGCTCTACGTTACTCACGACCCTGAGCACATAACAACATCATTTACAAACTTTCTTACTACAACGACTACGGTAGGTCACTTCAGCCTTGTGTCAAGATAACACCACTCACCAGGTAGAATAATACAAAGATGGCGAATAGACCCGTCCCACAGAGGAAATTATCTACACCCATGGCTGGATTAGGCCGTCTACGCGTTTCTCACCTCCCTCCAATCCCAGAAACGAGAGCCTACACACCTCGACGGGCTGCTACTTCTCTTCCTCTCTCGGCTGGCCATAAACCTCAACGGACATCTAAAACGTCCCAGAAACTAGTTGTCCTCCCTTCGGCCGTACAAATCCAACCCCTTCCCCCGTCTCGAGAACCATTGACTGATGGTGAAGGTCCTAGCACTTCAGTTGGTGAGGGCAGGAGTGAGGGAGAACGGATGAGCAAGGAACAAAGGCAGCGAGCTGGGTATAGGCGACTCACAGCCTATTGCGTCGCGCAAGGGTTTCGAATGAAGTTGCTTTCGGCGTTTCTGAAACGTGAGCATGGTGTAGCCCCTCGTGTGTTCGACGAAGCTATCTACGCGGTGAGCCCCACCGTAGAACTTGAAAAACATAGACTAAACCTAAGCTAGGTATATCATCTGCCTTTGCTCCCTGGATATGGTCAACACGTCAACGTTAGATCCTCTCCGGCAGTCAAGTCACCTGGTGGGAAGTCCATACAATCTAAGATGTCCGAAGCGGAAGAATATGGCTATGATGGGACGTATTTTGCTCCAGGATCCCCCAGCAAACCTTATTCGCTCGAGGGTGGAGGCTACATTGCTTCTTCTCCGCCAAACTCTCGAAAACCTCATAGACATGATAGTGACCCGCCGATTCTACCCAGAAATAACTCGGACCAATGGCAGCCCGAGGATGAAGACCATTTTGCGGACGTTATATTTTTTGACTATGGTAAACACTTTGTACTCGGTTGAATACCTTTACTAACATCTCAAGCAGGTGTCGTTGTTTTCTTTGGATTGGAGGAAGGTCAAGAACGAGATATCCTTGACGATTTGCACAACGCTGGGATTCTTCAAGGGCGTCGAACAGAGGATGACTGGGAAACAGAAGAATGTCACTATGAAGTCAGTCCGCTTAGTTTCATGTGTGGTCCAGCTTACCCTATCCGTTTCTAGTATGATCCAACAGCCCTTTCTCCGCGAATCTACAACGACTTTTTCAGTCAGTACTTTAGTTGAAATGACCCAAAACGTTTACTAAGCACCATTTCAGCTTTCAAGTCCTCTTCGCATTTACTCAAACTCTCACTTGCACATGCACTTGCCCAGTCAACTCTTTTAGCTCACTATGAATCAATAGCTCAGGTCGTTCTACTTGCACCATCCGTTATGACCATCCCGAAACAACTAGCCAATTCTGGAGAGCTCAAGCTACGTCGAGGTGAAGCGCTTAAACTCACCGGTCGGTTGTTCAAACTTAGACGGGACGTCAATCTTGTGTCGAACGTGCTCGACACACCCGAGCTATTCTGGTCAGAAGCAAGTCTTAAGGCGCTTTACGATGCGACTCGAGACTACTTCGAGATTGAACCTCGAGTTCAAGTTCTAAACGAAAGGCTTGGAGTTGCATCGGACTTAGTGAGTGGTGTGCTTAATTCAAGTTAGCATCGTCTAATATTTTTCTTGGATAGCTTGATATCATTCACGAACATCTTAACAACGGCGCAATGATTCGCATTACGTATGTAAACAATTCCCGCGAATGCAGACAAGTCAGCTAACAGGTTTCTCAGCTGGATCATTATATGGCTTATTGTTGTAGCTTGTTTGGTCGATCTAGGCGAAGTCCTCGCTCGTTTAGTTGTCCATGTCTCTCAATCCAACGCTAAGTCGTTGCCGCCGATCAACTTACAAACAACCTCCATTCATGAAGGGGCTTTGGCGTTGGAGAGGCTGATGAAGCTTTGACGGGAAACCGTGAGCCTCGATTGGTTTTAGTTTTTTTATTACCTTTGCGCATACCTTGCCTTGACGATGTACGACTAATTCATATCGGACACTGATAATACAACATCAACTCTTCGCCCCACAGACCCATCTACATCCAAGCATGTACCCAGGAATTCTCGCATGTCTCGGTTCTAGACGCTACCACGTTCACTTGCATTGCTGCCCACATGCGATGGAACCTATTGAACCGAGACAGAAAGCCAAATATATCAGCACTGTGAGCACGTCATCCGAACCGTGTATGACTTACATGCGCCAGAGCCAGGAGGACTACAACCTTGCATGCCTTAAAACCCGCCGTGCTCATTCAGTCTACCACTATCTCACCGCGAAACTAAGAGTCACTCACACTTGTTGTAGCAGTCAAGACGCTTGACTTCAGCACCTCTGGGTGCGGCCGCAACGGCGCCGACAAGGACGATAATGGCAGCGACAAAGGTAACTGAGAGCACGATCGAGTCAACCCTGCTAGCGTTTTGACATGTAAGCGGCGACTTACAGCGCATTGTGGTTTCTTAGAACGGCGAAGAGGTGGTACGAGGGGATAGGATACGATTGCTGAATGCTGAAAGTGAGTTGCTGGGTGTGTTTATATCCGCCTTCCCCATTGGTACTGATGTGTGTACTGCTAGCAGGCGTTGAGGTGAGTGGCGAGTTGTATGCTGCCCCGGCAGAGGAACCCGTAGCATTTGCGCGTGACGACTTGCCTCGCACCGAAGGATGCCTTCTTGAAGAGCAAATGCATTGAGCCAGCAGCGAATTCGTGATGACTTTTCTCCATCTGGGGTCGCCACGATGTCAGCCAGTGTTGATGGCCTCAACCCAGCCGTCTAATTTTAGTACACACAAGTGTTTAGTCGCACCATATTATTTCCAACGGTTGACATTTTTGGCTAAATGATCTTTAGAATTCAACTCTCAGTATACGTATCTACTAGTGTCTCAGTTTGGCTGACTGTACGCGACACTGAAGCAATATTACTACAACTGAATTACTCCCATGTCATTCCGCGTCATGATGTCGGAGGATCATATGTTGGTGAGTCGGAACTTTGATGCCCAGATTCTCCCGCTTGTCATCCATCAGCTCCATCAACTCCATCTAGTGGTACTGCGTTCAACAGCGCTAAACCTCCGGACGATGGGCTAAATACGAGTGTCGAGTCCGGTCGAGTACTGTATATGAATATATTTCAGGGGGCGATTTATTTGGGGAAATTTCGCAAGGGCTCGAGTGAACCTCGCTTTGGACACGCTACTTAGCTCCTTACTCGCCACCCTAATATCCCGAGGTCTCTGGGGTCTGTGGAACTGGTTAGGTACACGACATAGGCTTTTTGGACAGCAACACCGCCCTTAGCTCGTAGGAGTATCTTGCTTTGGCAGCATTCACGGAGCTTTCCAATCGACCCACGTCTTGGAAGCAACTATTCTACGGAATCTGGACCTGCGGATGGATACAGCTATCGTCTTGGCATGCGGTTTTGTGGTAAATAACTGAAACCATTTGTATGGAATATACCAGTGCTACCTTCGAGCAACTCCTAGCTGAAGGACTTGGACGTGACTAGACCTGTTCCCTCTCTGCTGCTCAGCGCTCACGGTTGCAGCAACTCGGGCACTCAAGCTATTTCAGTTGAGATCAGCGAACCTAGCCGCTAAATGTCTGTGCTGGCTGCACGCAAACCCAAGCGTCATAATACAGTAATTTGGACTCGTGAAATCATGGATGTTGCTGAAGGCGCTTGGAAACGGAAAAGTTATAACATTACTCGAACCGGCGCTCGTCATATCACGCGAGAAGGCTACTTACGTTTGCCATGAGGACCCCTCGTGTTCATCAGTCTACCAACACACCAGTGTAGAGCTACTGCCATCAACCACATACCTTTAGACACGACCCCGTTCATATCATTCTCAAACTTCAAGTATCTAGCGCTTTCAGCTATGGCAGGTAAAATCAAGCGATGGTACAAACAAGCCACGCGTTTCGTTCAGAATCCATTCGACAACCCTCGCCCTAGCCAGCAGGCAAGCGCTCCGCCTCCACTCAGGACCGTTCCCCAGGCAATAAACACCGACTCTGAGGCTTCTATGCAGGGAGCCACTCCAGTCCCGGCTGCCCCTGCCATGCCATCTCCATTCCACCCGCCAAGTACTTCCTCGGCGCTTGCTGCTCCAACTATAAAGGCAGAGATGGCCGTCAACTCACAGCCCACAGCTTCGGCCATCGCCGATCAAAGCGCCGGGCATCAAGGTTGGACCGGGCTCTGGTCGTGCGTGAGGGTCTTGAGCAAACACATAGGCCTGTTCGGACCCCTAAAGCAAGCAACTGAGGTACTGGTCTCGTTCATCCACACCTTTGAGGTCCGTATAATCTCGTTGCATGCAAACACTGCTCGAACTTAGACAAATGCTTGACATAACCAGACCGTCGGCGAGAACCGGAGAGACTATCAGGAGGTTAAGGTGCAACTCGACTCGCTGTTTGGCGACATTAGTGGATACGTCGAAACGCCTACGCCTCTGGCAATGACATCCAGTATCGAGAACCTGATACAGTATGTTCTCCGATTTGCTCAATTATAGTTATGCTCGCACTGATTGATTGCGGTAGGGGCATCAAGCGGGAGACAGAGCTGATTCAACTAAAGCAACAGGGGAGTGGGATGGGCCGATACGTGAACGCAGAGAATGACGCTGAAGAGATATTAAAATGCTACAAACGCATACAGGCAATTCTGCAGCGGCTCTCCGTACGTTGTTATTGCCCGTAGATGTCTGTTTTGGCGCTTACATGCCGAAAGCTTAATGCAAACATTGATACCTGGAAGACAGTGGACGAGATGGCAACGGTACGTCATGAAAACGACTCATAGAAGACTAAATTGACTCACTCGGGCGTACATAACAGGACCGTCGCTTGGACCGTCTACCCAACTCGCCTGCCGCATACTACTGCTCCAGCGACTGCGCTAGTCTTGGCCGAGGTGGATGCACTGAAAATACTCGTATCGACATTTTGCAGCAACTTCATGACTGGGCTGTAAACGTTGCGAGCCATAAGATATACTGGCTGAATGGCATGGCTGGCACTGGCAAAACTACGATCGCTTACAGCTTGTGCCAGGAACTGGAGAAGCGCCGGACGCTTGCCGCAAGCTTCTTCTGCTCCCGGCAGCTTCCGGAATGCCGAAACGTTAAACATATTGCGCCCAGTGTCTCGTACCAGCTCTGCCGTTTTTCTACTCCATTTCGCTACGCTTTGTCTTCTGTACTAGAGGCGAACCCAGACGTGCACAATCGACCGATCAAGGAGCAATTCGAGCAACTGATCGTCAACCCCCTGAACCAAGTCAAACACACGTTTCCGACCGATCTGATTGTTGTGATCGACGCGTTGGATGAATGCGAGGCCCGCACTGGCGTAGCTGAGATCTTGAATACCCTTCTCTCGCTCGCGCCAAGTCTTCCCATCAGGTTCTTTGTTGCTAGCCGCCCTGACCTCCACATCCTGAATCGTATGCGCAACGAAGAAGGAAGACAGATGAATAAAGAGATGCGCTTGCATGAGCTCGACCGGCCAACCGTACAGAATGACATCAGGACGTACCTGACGAGCGAGCTCAAGCCGCACTTGGAGCTTACTGAAGCCGCGCTCAATACTCTTGTCACACGGTCGGGTGTACTATTCATATACGCTGCCACCGTTGTGCGTTATATTGGAAGCAACGACTTTACTATGAAGGACTATCGACTTGCGGAGATACTTGGTGCACCCGGTGCTCCGCCAGACGAGAGCCACAAGGGGGTTGATACGCTCTATACGGCGATACTCCACGCTGCCCTCGACAATCCCACGTTGACCAGTTCAGACAGGGCGAGGATGCTGCTGATACTGCATACGGTTGTATGTGCATGCGAGCCGTTGTCCATTGAAGCCATAGCAGGCTTGCTGAGGCTCGACAACAAGGGCCTAGTGTATGCGGTATTGCTCCCTCTGTTCTCAGTGTTGCAGGTGTCGGACACGACTAGGGTCGTTACGACACTGCACGAGTCGTTCCCGAACTACCTGGTTGACAAACAACGCTCTAATACGTTCTATTGCGACGAAAGATCACACAACGCACGTCTTGTACAGTTGTGTTTCGATCAGATCAACATACCGAACCCACCGTTCAATATCTGTCAGCTTGAATCCTCTTATTTGTTCAACAAGGACGTACCCGATTTGGATACGAGAATAAGCAAAGCAATATCGACTGAGCTGCTGTATGCGTGCCGGTACTGGGGGAACCATATGAGGTTGGCGAAAGATGAACAGAAGCTGGCCAGTATGCTACTCCAGTTTTTGTCAGAACGTCTGCTACTGTGGATGGAGGTCATGAGCTTGAAAGCAGTTTTTGGCGAAGCCTTAGCGCTGATGTACGAAGTGGAAAAGTGGTCGCAGGTATGCATTATGCAAGGATGAAACTCGAAGCCGCTAACAACTGGCTAGAATGCAGCGTGGTTGAATCCGAATGTCAAGGAACTGATTGGTGACAGTTGGAAGTTCACGAACGCCTGTGGATCAAGCCCTGTTTTCTTCAGCACACCTCATATCTATGTGTCCACACTCTCGTTTTGGCCAGCAGAGAGTCCAATTCGAAAATACTACATACCGAGGACAGCGGCCATCATTGACGGCAAAAGCACAGCGTTATCAGTGCGCAGAGCTACGCCACTGCTTACATTCGGCGTACAGGAAGGTTCTGGGATCATGGTACACTCGCCTAACGAGAATCACATTGCTGTAAGCTCACGAAATAATATCCATATCTGGGATACGCGCACCGGCCAGCCGGTTGGTCCGCCGCTTGAGGGCCATACCGGTGCTATTTGCTCGATGGCGTATTCGCCGGATGGTGCTTACCTTGCCTCTGGTTCAGAAGACAACACTCTCCGAACCTGGGATGTGCGATCTGGCCAACCGATTGGGCAACCGCTGAGTCATGCTAGTTGCGTCGGCCCAGTTGCGTACTCACCCGATGGACTGTACATTGCCTCTGGGTCTTGGGGCACTGTCAGCATTTGGAATGCGAAAACCGGTCAAGCTGTAGGTCAGCCACTACAGGGTCACACCCCCGGGCCGGTCAACTCGGTTGTATACTCACCGGACGGAACTCACATCGCTTCATCCTCCGAGAGCACCGTGTGCATCTGGGACATACACACCGGTCAGCCAGTTGATCAGCCACTACGGATTTATACTGCTGGCCGTGTCTCCGGGCGATCGCTTGCATACTCACCAAATGGCGCGTATTTATTTTCTCGTTCACGGGATAACAACACTATCCAAATTTGGAATGCCGACACTGGTGATCAAGTTGGTCAGCTACTCGAAGGTTACACCGAGTCAGTGAGCTCGATCGCATACTCACCTGATGGTGCCTATATCGTGTCTGGCTCCCTGGACACAACTATCCGCGTTTGGAACGCGCGCACTGGCCAGGTTGTCGGCCAACCATTCAGTCACACTAGTTCAGTCATATCAGTTACATACTCACCCAACGGAGCATATATTATCTCCCTCACAACCAGTACCGTTGACATATGGGACGCACATACCAGCTACGCAGTTGTCCAGCCAGTAGAGGGTCATACCAACTGGGTCAACTCGGTCGCATACTCGCACGACGGGACTTACATCATCTCTGGCTCTGATGATAATACCGCCCGTATCTGGAACTCTCGCACCGGTCAAGCGGTAGGACAGCCACTGCAGGGTCACAGCGGTTTCATCAACTCGGTAGCATACTCACCTGACGACAGACACATCATCTCTGGCTCTTGGGATAGCACTATCCGCATCTGGGATGCACACACTGGCCAGTTAATCGGTCAGCCACTAAAGGAGGGGAAAACTGGTCGTGTCTACTCGGTTGCATACTCACCCGATGGAGCCTTCATCGTATCTGGCTGCTCATTCGGAACTCTCCGTATATGGAATGCGCATACTGGTCAGGCTGTGGGCCAACACGGACCGCAAGAATCTAGCGTTAAATCTGTTGAGTCGGTTGTGTACTCACCCGATGGAGCATATTTTGCCTCGGGTCGCGGTACTGTGGACATCTGGGATGCACGGACCTGTCAGCCAGTTGGTCAGCCACTGGAGGGTCATGCCAAATCTGTCTCCTCAGTTGCATACTCACCTGATGGTGCATATATCATCTCTGGATCGTATGACAACTCTATCCGTATCTGGGACGCACGCACCGGACAGGCAGTCGGTCAGCCGTTGCAGGGTCATACTAGTTGGGTCAATTCGGTTGCATACTCGCCTGATGGAGCGTACATCGTCTCTGGCTCCAATGATAAAACTGTCCGCGTCTGGGATGCGCGCACCGGTACGGCAATAGGCCCGCCTCTCGAGGGTCATACCGGCTCTGTCAAATCGGTGTCATACTCACCTGATGACAAGCACATCGTTTCCTGCTCGGATGACCATACCATCCGCATCTGGGACTCACAACCATGCCGAGCGACGAGTGAATCTGGTTCTCTTCCATGCACTCGTGTTGACCCTTTGCACACCCCCACTATTTCCACTCGTGATCCGACGTGCCCCGAGACTCACATCTGCGCCTCCGCTTGCCAATTTGACGAGCCTCACAGAGCCTGGTCGCTCAATGATGATGGATGGGTGGTCGATGATGACGGCCAGCTCCTCGTGTGGGTTCCCTCTGATTTACTAGTCACTGTTGTACCCCCTCGAGACATGAGTTCGATGCTGATACCCGGCGGGTACGGTACTCTGTACCTAGACTTTGATCATCGCCGAATAGGCGATCAGTGGGCCGAGCATTTTATGCCGTTAAAGCCGGACGAATTGTGATTCGAATCCTTATATCTTTGGTTTGTGCCTCGAAGTTGTCGTGATCGATTTGTGAAGCGAACATGTACCTCTGTCAGCTCTATTCTTGTATTGTCTTGTTTAGTTTGTCTACAGAAATGAATCGAAACGTTGCACGCCGTGGACACCAAACCGGCGCACTGGACCCGGTTTCGAACAGGCTTAGTACTGCTATCAACATACATAGCGTACGCGCAAAGAGGAGAAAACGAAACGCACGTATTTAGTAAAATCTTTAGCCCGTTGCGCTCTCAGCATACGATGTCGTCTCGAGGTGTTCAGATCAAACAAGGTGAGTGTGTGAGGGAGGCGCAAGGGTCGTGAATGATATCGTCTCGTGCTTTGCATGACCGAGATATAGATACCTTGACTCAGGTGCGCATATTTTGTGGCGTCGGGCGGTATCAGAGAATGTTAGAGCAACGGAGCAAAGCGGGTGAGCCATAGTACAGTGTTTGCAAGTGGCGATGGTTGACAGCCACACGCTACCACGCTCAAAACAATTGATCCGCCACCCGGCTCCAAGACCCTTGCTGACTATGCAACGCTCTTGTCCTGATCCCGGCGTCCACCGCAACCACAGCCACCAACTGCGCGTACTTGTGCGTCTTGTTTTTTTGGCCGACGTACGGCTTCGTGGTTCTCATTACGACCCGTCCGAATCATGGCGCCAATCGACCGCCCTCTTCGCGGTTTGGTCCCTAAACTAAATTTGTATAACCGATGCACTTCTACGTCCTCCCTCTCGGCGTAAAATCTTAGCAACTCGCAGTGCCCTACTCTCTTAACTTATGGATACCTGCTTGATCATTCACTTGGAACTTTGCCCACGATAGAGCAAGACCGAGCGTACCTATTCATATCGCGCTTGAGGGATGGAAACCGCTGGTCCACTGCGATAGCTGTGGAGATCAAGTTGGGTGTTTGCCGATTGGTCGTCGACTCGAGCTCCTCGGTCATATGTCATTCTCCTTGATCACGCTTAGCACACACGGACTACGGGGATGCCTCTGGGAGACGAAACCGGCCAATAGCCACAGGCTTTACTAAACTCCGTGTACTCTCCTCTTATGCTGTGGAATACGTGTCCGGGCAACCGGCTTTCTTCGCGTCCGCGTAAGCCATCATGCATGTCGCCATGTCTGAACAAGATCGTTGAGAAGAGGGCACAACCCCTGGTACGTGAGTTCTTAGAGGCAGCGCGGAAAAAACAGGTGGCTTGGGAGCGAAACCAGGCGACCGACGGGATGACATATGACCGGGCATGGACCACGAGCTTGTACTTCTGTGGTGAGTAGATGCCGAGCCATTTAATGCTCTAACAGTTTACGAAACGTTTCTTCCTATGATTGCTCTCGGATCAAAACCAGCTATCTAAAGCAATCGAGGGCTTGAGCACCTAGAGTGGGGTTTGCTCGATCCCTCACGGTCGTTCGCCTACCAAACAAGATCTCATATCTGCTAGGAGCCAGCGAGGAGAACGAACGAAGCACATTCAGGCGGCAAGTCGACTTGCGTCCGTGGCTCGTGGCTACCTCCTGTCGATCTCTTCCTCACGCCAGTGGTTGTGGGACTGAGGGGCTTACGCGACTCGTTCCGGCGAGTTTGTGCTTGCCACGCTGTTGCACTTGTGTCTGCCTCGGGTAATACTAGATCTGTGGAACAGCTGACTGGCCGGCCGACACTGAAGATGCGAACCTGGGGGTTGGGCGCTTATATCGGAACGAAATATGGCGTACGATGGTACGGATGGTTAGGTCTAGGTACGCTCGGTTACCATGTATCGCTGAGAACAGTGTGTATGCTACCGTTTCAAGTCGCGAATACAAACCTCGTTCCATCCACCATCAAGCTTATGGTCAGCATCTGCACCTCCTGGGCTGTGGGTCATCACCGAGCTTGGCGCATCACGAGTCCCCATCTCCGTAACATGTCTCGCGTCAGCCGACGACCCCCGGCACTCGTGTGGGCGGAAAATGGTAAGAGTCTTAAACCAATATGTACAATATGCAAAATGCGAAGCCGAAAGCGCCCAAGTTTAACCAGGACCATTGCAGCTAACCAATTTACGAACAACCACCGTTCATGAAGGGGCTTTGGCGTTGGAGAGGCTGATGAAGCTTTGACGGAAACTGAGCCTCGATTGGTTCTGGATTTTATGACCTTCGCACGTATCTTGCCTTGAAAATGCACGACTCTAGTTCATGTCAGACACCGATAGTGCAACATCAACTCTTCATTCTACAGACCGGGCCATCTACATCCGAGCATATATCCAAGGATTCTCTCATAACTTGGTTCCAGACACTACCCGCGTTCACTAGCATTGACTTCCACAATAGGTAGAGCCTACCACACCGAGATAGAAAGCCAAATAGATTAGCTCTGTGAGCACTCCATTCGAACTGTTCATGACTTACAGTAGCCGCCATCGTCAGGAGAACTGCAATTCTGCATGCCTTAAACCCAGCCGTGCCCATTCAGCCTACCATCTTCTCACCGCGAAACCAGAAGTCACTCACAGCTGTCGTAGCAACTAAGACGCTTGACTTTAACATCACTAGGTGCAGCAGCGACAGCGCCAACAAGGGCGACAATGGCAGCGACAAAGGTAACTGAAATCAAGATCAACAGTCAACTCCGCTAGCGTTTTGGGGACATGTAAATGGCGACTCACAGCGCATAATGGTCTCTTATATGGGTGAAAAGTGGTGTAAAGGGGTAGGATGCGATTGCTGGATGCTGAGAGTGAGTCGCTGGATGTGCTTTTATATCTGCCTTGCCCGTTGGTACGGGTGTCTGTACTAAATTTACTAGCAGGCTATGAGATGAGTGGAGAGTTGTATGTCACCTCGGCAGAGAAGCATTTGGGCGTGACGACTTGCCCGTGCTCGCCGTGCCGAAGTATGCTTTCTTCCAGAGCAAATGCATTGAGCCAGCAGCGAGTTTGTGGTGCTTCTTCTCCATCTGGGGCTGAGTGCAGTCGGCCAAGGCCCGGCGATGACCTCAATTCACTCGTCTAATTTTAGTACGTCCAAGTATCTAGCCATCCTATATTCTTCCCGACAGTCGATATTCTGACTAAATTCTCCCCAAAACTCGACTACCAGTGTGCGTATTCACCAATATCCCAGTCGACCGACTGTATGCGCCGCCGAAGTAACATAATGACAAACAAATTGTTTTCAAGTTACGCCGCATCATGATGCTCGAAGATGGTACAATTGAGTCAAGATTTTTTTAGAACCAGTTTATTGTTGATTTAACCCACTGGGCCGTGTATGCGCGTTGAAAGAAAGGTGGTTACGCGCAGCCACTCTGCTCCATTCGCCAGCCCCTCCACCGCCCGACCACCCCGCTCCGAACAATGCCCGCATAGACGAACCCACGCCCCTCGGGATCCGGCTGCCCCGGTCATTGCAGAGCCTCAAGACGTCTCCCAAGCGCAACTGATTTGCCCTGATTCTCCCGTATTGGTCGAGTGTCGGTGTCTCGTAGACGACACTAGTAGTCTGTCACTACTCGTTGTCGCGCATTATTATGTAGTCCACCGTGTAAAAGCGTACATTCGCCTGAAAAACCACGTCCCCAGCTTCTCCGAAATCACGCCTACAGCATCCCAACACTCTCACAGAGCGCAGCATGCGTACCGTGGCTAGGTAAGTCAAGACTTTAATGCCCACCCCGCCTGTTGTCAGCTGCACCACTTAATGCATCTAGTGGTACTCCACTTGGTAGCGCGAACCCCGAGTGATGTGCTGAATATGGGTATTGAGCTCGGCTGAGCGGATGAATATGTTTCAGCAGTAAATTACTCAGGAAGATCTTACAAGGACTGGACTGTTAAACTTCGCTTCAATAGGCCTTCTATTCATTGCCTTGCTCGTCGCCCTATCTGTAGTACTCAGAGGTCTCTGAAGTGTCCGATTAGGTGGATACCTGACGGAATAGGCTCATTGAGCAGTAGTTGGCTCTCAGAAACGTCTTGTTTTATCAACATTCAGACCTTAACAGATGGCTTCATGACAAATGCTCTAAACAACTTTGACTTTGGTATGAGCTTCATCAATTTATACCGCCTTTAAGCAGCTCTTAGCTAAAGCACTTGGACGCGCCAACCGGAACGACTCCCTTTCTGCTGTTCAACACCCGCAGTTACATCATCTCGGACATCCGTTTCAGTTGAGGTCAGCGAACCTTAGCCACTAAACATCTATGCTGGCTGGACGCAAGTCTCACAGTCATAAGTTAGCAACTTAGGCTCACAGCTTTTGCCATAGGCGCTTAGAAAACATGCCTGGCGCCGGAAAATGCCCATGGTTTACCTGCGCTCTTTAGGATTGAGTACATCACGCCAGTGGCGAGCTTGTAATAGTATTTCTCCGTCAATGGTATTGAGCGTAGTTACTCGACATCGATGGGCTTGCAGGCGCCCGGCTATAAACCCTTCAGGTACGTGTATCAAATTACGGCGTACCACTTGCTTGATCACACTTCTCCGAGAGTTAGAGTGCTAGCGCATATACTCAAGTTAGATCTCGGCTTAGCCAGATTGTGCATCTGGTAGCGAGTCAATATAGCGAGACCCCGGTGTTCTAATTGATTTGTCCTAAATAGCGCTCAGCTTAGTTGTACGTACTGGTATTCTGGGCTATGGACTAGCAGCTTGTGGGTTCCTGGACCGGCACTCAAACTGGAGGTACAGTATCTTGTGTGCAAAGCAGTTGAGCAAATATTGTGGCGGACTTAGATTGAATTTCCGTATTGGATGTCACCCTGGTGGATTGTCTCCCAAGCGTTCTTTTCAACTAATTTACTTTTCAATACCTTGTCAATGAAACTACCGAGAAGACTCCGCATGCGGTGAAAGCTCAAGCTTGGCGAATGTAACAACTATGGCACACGACGAACGCAGTACAAGCCAGCAGACAGGATTGGTACGCTGGTGGAAATACACGATTAATCTGCGCGCCTGCACCAGACAATCACACTAGCAAATACTCCAGGTTTTAGCCTTGGCAGGCCCCATAGTTAGTGCAGGCTTTGCAAGTACACTTACCTTTGCGTATAAAAGATGAAATACCCGTACCTCAAACCTCATCCTACACACTAACCCAACCAGTCTCCCCTCAGCTCAACTCGACGTTGATTATCATGCATTTCCTCGGGCTCACCGTGGTCTCTGCTCTCTTCTTCCTAGCCACTCCCGGTGTTAGTGCCGGAGGGGGATTCTCTTCTTCATGCAGTAGCTTTTACATGTCGGGCAACAGTGCACTGACTGCAACCTGCCCTGACGGCAAGGGTGGCTCCAAGACCACGACGCTTGACTTGAACAAATGTATTGCAAACTATGGTGGTAACCTAGCTTGCGCTACCAAGTGAGTCTATCTGAAATTACTCTACTACATTAATATGCATGGACTAAACAACGTCCTCTATCTTTTGCTAGCGGCGGATACGGTGGCTCCTGCAGTGGTTACCTGATTCACACCGGCACGTACATGAGATGCTTGTAAGTCATCTCCCCCTCGCTATTAAATATCTACTCTATACTCAGTGAGCATCATCATAGCTGCGGGCCGAATAACGGGACGCCCGTCATGGATTTGAGTGAGTAGATTTTCAGCCCTTGTATGCTTGGCTGAACACGGCCAACTGACGCCTTTAACAGACCGCTGTGTTGCCAACTACTCGGGTAGCCTTGCCTGCGCAAAGTTGTAAACCGCTGCGAGTATACTCCTGCGCCCTTTCACAAATATAATCGGGTTTCCTTCTCTTTTTTCGCGACTTGATTGCGAGAACCAAGCAAGGACATTGTTCGTAGATATGGTCAACTAACAAGAGGGCACAAAATAGATATCAGGCAGTCTATGTAGCTTGAACCCTCCTTAATCTATCATTCGGCACGATATAAGCTCCCAGTGTTTTATTGATAGCCGAATGCTCAAGCATAGGTGGCATACGGTCATGCATTTGGTACAATAGAGCTACATTATATGCGTGTCATCCTTTTCGTCTTTATCATGCTATTCGGCCCACTAACTGCTAGCCTATGCCTGAATCCCCAGAACACTTCGCCCCGACGTTATTCTGTTAATTATTCTAGGTTTGTTTATTACGTCCACGGTCAGCTTTCTCCAGCACACCCTAGGCACTCATTTCGAATGTAACCCAAGCCCCTAACCTCGATCGTACTCATCGACGGAATCGTCTGCCTCCGTGACCCTCAATCGAAATCTCATCGACACTTGACGTCTTACCCCTCACCCCAAAAGCTTAAACACCATAAAATCATATAAATTACCTGTCCACACATCATCCAGGTACAGCCCGCCTAGGAGTCTAGACCTCCCGGCCACCATATGGAGGTTAGTAGCCTATTGTACTCACCCAGAATTTGTTCGTAGTGGCGCGTATTGTCCTTGATCCGTGTTTCGTTTCGTTTATGGTATCACTGCTCTATTTCACTCTAGCCTCGTGTTTACCGACTGAATCTGATTTCTGACTAATTTATACACATCCTACAAGTTGTTATTGTAAGCTTTTATTGTTGTTGATCGTTATGCTGCTTACGAGTGCACATAGGGCTGGACTAGCAAGGACGTGAATAGCAAATGGAGAGAAGCCGATCGAAGACGCGACGCAAGCCGTGGGGAAATTGACGCTTAAGGTCGATGCGGCAAGGTCTCTAATTTGTGAACCTTCCTTGGAGAAACGGGGTTAGCTAGGACTCAGAGGGGCGGCATGTGATTGGAGGGACTTCGAACCATCATGTTCGCGCTATCATGTTCACGGGGTAAACGAAGGCTTGAAAGTTAGCTTTTCGGGTGCTAAATAACTCGGAATCTAACTGGCGGCTTCGGGTGCATTGTAACGTTTTGGGTATAAGTTTGTGTACAGCAGTTTGTCTATCAAAGTTTGTAGTCTAGGTGAGTAACATTTTACACTGATCCCAGCGCTAATCATTGGAGCGAACGATCAAGCCACAAGATATGATCTCACAGGTTTATGGGGGACGAATATTCACCCCTCGGATGTCCCCCCGAGCTCTCCACGACCACCGTTTTCCCGCCCCAATCGCGTCGCGCCGGCATCAAGCGAGGTCAAGTTTATTCGTGCATAAATGCTTCCATACTGTCCTCAAACCTCGAACCGATCTCAGCGGTCACCTGGTCAAGATTTTCGAGGGCGGTGATGAGTGCTTCTAACGAATCTTCCTCGTCTGTTTTGACGTCGCAGCGAGTAACACTCAGGGGGATAGACATTGACAATGAAACACGTGTTATTACTTACCGTACATTTGAATGCG
>WSTJ01000798.1:0-17942 GCA_019623705.1 Ceratobasidium sp. 428
TCAACGCTAGTGATAGAGACAAAGAGTTAGCGATCAGAAGCGGTTAACTATTGATCGAGTAGCCTTTTAAGGTGAACGCACGACCAAATCTGGCACTCCAAGAACATCACCGTTGTTGCTACTGCAACTGGTTCCACCCCGAAGTCCGTTGCTGGAAAACTTATTCCCCAGCCGAAGTACGTAAGGGAGGACCCTGCGAATCTGCTATTCGCTATATCCCCATAAAACCTCAACAACTGCGCAACCGGGCTCAACAGTGCTTTGTCACACCTCCCGGCTCCCCCAGTTGCAATATCTGCCTTAGACCAAACGACGGGTCTAATACAATCAAGTGCCCTTATTGTCCAAAAAGGGACGCCTACTATATCCAAGAAACCTTTTATCAATTCAAGTCACGCCTCTAAACAGTTCGTCATCAAATTTCCTTTGTCATCAGCCATCAAAACATCTCCTTTTTTAGTGTTGCCACCTCTAAACGCTCGCGCTGCACCCTTAGCAGTTGCACCTCCTCCTCGATCAAGACCACTACCAGCTCTTCGATACCCTACGCCACAAGCATTGCCACTTGAACCATCTATCCTACCCCATATTGGGTGGACGATTAAACCCAACGGAAATATTGGGCTATATCTGATCGACTTGCCTGATACATATACAAGCCTTTATAAGAAAAGGGCGTCCAACTTAGCGAGATTGCTGTGGTATCAACAGTGGGAGTATGTGTATACCGAAGAGCCACCGGAGTACCAAGAGGAAGAAACCGCGACCCCGTCATATTTTAACACGTTAAAAAGAAAAAGAGAAGACGATGGCGGCCCCACCTCCTCCCAATTTCGGAGATATGACGATGGGGGAGCAGATCACATGGCTCTGTAATGCTATGACCAATGTAGTACTGGCAGTAGACGATATTAGAGGCAATTTGGCTGTGGCTTGAACTGAAATACAAGATTTGGAAACCCAAATGACAAATGACCGAACCCACTTTGACGAACAACTCGGTCTAGCAGGTATAGACGTAACAAACACTTTTAATCGTGTTGTGGGCATCGAAGCCCTCGTGAATACGGTTATCACAAACCAAAACCTTCCTGCCCCAATAGGAGGAGGACAACAACCACAAGGAGGCCAGCAAGGAGGTCAGCAACAGCCGCCCCCTCAACCCCCAGCTGGCCCTGTTGGGCAAGTCAAGATGGCTAAGCCCGACAAATTTGACGGCTCCAAACGAGAGGAGCTTCGTAAATTCATGACGTCCTGCCGTCTCTTCATGGACACTAACATGCCCAACCACGGAGAAGACGCCAAAATTGCATTTATCATCTCGTACTTGGCTGGATCGGCCCGCCAGTGGGTCCAATCGTACCTTGAAGTCGATATGCTTGGTAACCAAGTAGTGCTTTGGTTGCATGATACTACTCTGTTCTGGCGTGAAATGAACGCCTGTTACGGTCAACTCAATGAAGGAGACGACCACAGGCAAGAACTTAAAAAACTACGCCAAAAGGGTACGGTCCAAGACTACCTAACTGAGTTCCAGAGGCTATCCGCGTACTTGGGATATAATGACATTACCTTACGTGACATATTCTATGACCACCTATCTATGGAGGTCAAACATAGCATGTTAGCACAAAGCTTTGACCCCGCAGGGACCACTACCTTCAACCAAATTGCAGAGCGCGCACTCCTCATTGACAAACATATCCAACAATTTGCAAAAGTTGAAAAACCAAAGACCACGTCTCCTTCCGCCTCCACTACCACAGCCCGCACTACCACTACCACTACCACCCAGGCCACGACCACCAAGGCCCTTTTGTCGAAAGGTGACCGCGTCTTTACTATAGGAACAGACGGCCGCGCCACTCGTGGCAAGGTGACTAAAATAGCCAAAAATGCAAAGGGGTTCAACGCACCTTGGGTCAAATGGGACGGGCAAGATGGCGAAGTAAAAATGACGTTTGACTCCCTGAAAAAAGACACTCGGCCAGCACCAAGTACGCCGAGTGATCCTAAAGGTCCTGGACCCATGGATGTGGATAGTGCGGGGAAGGAAAAGTCAGTAATAATTTGCAACCGCTGCCAAGGGAAGGGCCACATGGCCAAAGATTGTCCCAGCAGACCTATGTCTGGGTATGAAGCCTCAGTAGAAAAGGTGGAGTCGGAAAGCGAGGAGTCGGAAAAAGAGGACGCCTGAACAGAGCCAGGAGGACTGTTTTGGGCGAAATCTTGAACAAGGTGAATGCACGTAACAACAATAAAATAGACGAATTGGAATGTATGAGTCTGGAGAATAAATTGCAACTGTTACTCTACTTCCGCGCGCATCCACTAGAAACAACTCCTGACCATAAAACCACTTACACCATGAAGGGCTTCCAAGGATGGGCAATGTTAGACTCAGGTGCAACATCCACCTTCATTAATCGTCGACTGGTAGACAAATTCAAAATACCAACAAAAAAATTGAAAAACCCTAGAAAACTCCGTGTCATTGACGGACGCGACATCGCTTCAGGGCAAGTCACCGAATACTGTGCCCTCAATCTTGAAATATTTGGACACAACGAAGTCCTAAGCGCATATGTAGTGGATATTGGAAAACATGACTTAGTGCTGGGTATGTCCTGGCTAAGTATCCATAACCCTACGATCAACTTTAAGGATAAAAGTGTGTCTTTCAACTCTGAATTCTGCGCCAAAAACTGCCTTCACATGGCACATACTATCTTCTCTGGACACACCCCAGAAATCGAACTAGCAGCTACTACAGAACTTCCAATAAACTACCGAGATTTTTCTAAAGTGTTTGCAGAAGAAGAAACAAGCCCATTGCCGCCCCATAGACCTTACAATATTACTATCGACCTCAAGCCTGACGCCAGGCCCAGACATGGACCAATCTATAGTGTAGGCGTCAAGGAAGATGAAGAAATGCGGTCCACCATACAACGACAACTCGAACACGGACTTATTCACCCTTCCAAGTCCCCAATGGCCTCTCAGGTTATCTTTGTAAAAAAGGAAAACGGCAAACTGAGGATGTGCATCGACTATAGGCGACTAAATGACATGACAGTGAAGAATGTGTACCCCCTACCTCGAACCAACGACCTTATCGAGAAACTACAAGGAGCCAAAATATTCACGAAGTTGGACCTCAAGTGGGGTTATAACTTAGTTCGAATTAAGGAAGGAGATGAATGGAAAACTGCGTTTAAAACTAAATACGGTCTGTTTGAGTACCTAGTTATGCCGTTCGGCCTTACCAATGCGCCGGCCACATTCCAACACTTCATGAACGATATACTGCGGGACATATTGGACATCTATGTTATTGTCTACTTGGACGACATCTTAATCTTTTCCAAACACCCCAAGGAACACCCCAAACATGTTAAAGAAGTTTTGTCCCGTCTAAGGAAGCACAATCTATATTGTAACCTTGAAAAATGCTTTTTTGACGTAACTGAAATCGATTACTTGGGGTTGATTGTATCGCCTGAAGGTGTCAGGGTTGACCAAGAAAAGGTTACTAAGGCAGTCAATTGGAAGGTTCCTCACAACGTTAAAACCCTCCAAGAATTCCTTGGCTTTGTCAACTTTTATCGAAAGTTCATTCCCAACTACTCGACTAAAGCACGAGCGCTGTTCAATCTTCTCCGCAAGGATACCAGTTGGAATTGGGATAAAGAGGCACAAGAAGGATATGAGGCCCTTAAGCAAGCGCTTAAATCAGCCCCGCTACTCATTCAGCCTGACCCATCAAAACAGTTCTATCTAGAAACGGACGCATCAGACTTTGCCACAGGAGGGGTTCTATCACAGATCGCAGAAGATGGTAAAATGCACCCCATTGCATTCCTATCCAAATCATCTTCTCCTGCAGAGAGAAACTACGACATTTACAACAAGGAACTCCTGGCCGTAATAAAATGCTTCAAGGAATGGCGTCATTTATTGGAAGGAACAGAACTCCCCATCCAAGTTCTATCAGATCACAAGAACTTAGGATATTTTCAGACAACAAAGGAACTTCGAGGACGCTTAGCGCGCTGGGCAAACTCCTAGCTGATTTTAATTTCCAAATTTTATACCGTCCCGGGGCCCAAAACAAGAGGGCAGACATCCTATCTCGCAAGGAGGAGCACCGTCCTGAAGAGGGGGGTGAAAACTCTGTTTTGCTGCCACCAGAACTCTTCATAGCAGCAATAACACCCGACCACAATCTGGATCAACAGGTTAAAGATGGCATTCTGGAAGACCCGCGTCTATCTAAGGTTATTACAGCACTAAGGGACAACGAAAAGGTCAAAGACTGGGAATGGGATGACGGTTTCTTAAGGTTCAAAGGCAAAATCTATGTGCCCAATAACAAGGAACTACGGAAACTCATCTTGGAAAGCCGCCACGACAACATAGCGGCAGGACACCCAGGCCAATTTAGGACTTACGAATTGGTCTCTAGAAAATACGTCTGGTCGTCCATGAAGAAATCTGTAAACGATTATGTGTCCCATTGTGAATCCTGCATCCAAAATAAACACAGTAACCAAGTGCCCCCCGGCTTACTCAACCCCATCGAATTACCTCTTAGACCTTGGGAAGAAATAACGTATGACTTGGTTACGCAATTGCCAGAACCAGAAGGATTCGACGCCATCCTAACAGTAGTTGATCGCTTATCTAAAATGGTCCATTTTGTCCCAACCACGTCAAATGCCACCGCCATTGATGTTGCCAACTTGTTCGTCACTTATGTCTGGAAGTTACATGGTCTACCAAAGAAAACAATATCAGATAGAGGACCTAACTTTAACTCCAAGTTCCTTCGCCAATTATACAAGCGCCTAGACATCAAACCTTTGTTCTCTACTGCCTACCGTCCCCAAACCGATGGACAGTCTGAAAGAGCTAATCAAGTGGTAGAAGGCTTCTTGAGGCATTATGTATCTCACCGACAGGACAATTGGGTGTCCCTCCTACCAATGGCAGAATTCTCCTACAACAACGGCGTACAGGCGTCAACTGGCAAAACTCCCTTCTTTGCATGCTACGGTTTCCACCCCCAATTCACTATAGGGGATACAGATACCAAGGATGTACCCGCGGCGGACGAACGGGCAGACTGGCTGAAAGACAGCTTCGACGAATTGCGAGCAGCCTTAGAAACTTCTAATCAAAAAATTAAGGAGTTTTATGATCGTAAACATAGGGCACCTGTCGAAATCCATGTCGGAGACAAAGTCTTCATTGACAGTAGGGACATCCAGACAGACAGACCATCTAGGAAACTTGCGGCAAAAAGACTAGGACCCTTCCAAGTACTAGAAAAGATTGGGACACATGCTTTCAAATTGAAACTACCTCATACTATGAAAGTTCATCCTGTGTTTCATGTCTCTAAAGTACTCCTCAAACAAAACGACCCTTACCAACGTGAACCAGTCCCTCTTCCTCCAGTTATTACCCCGGAAGGAGAGGAGGAGTTTGAAGTGGAAACAGTTCTCAATTCCAAGAAAGTAAGGGGAGTTGTCAAGTACTTGATTAAATGGAAAGGCTATGGACCGGCGGATAACACTTGGGAACCGTATGAACACCTAGTCAACGCTAAGGACGCATTACTAAAGTTTCATCACAAAAACAAACGTGCTCAGAGGGACCCTCGGGTCTAGACGGGGGGTAGTGTCATGACTTGACACGCTTCCATAAATATATTTAAGATTTTATGATATTTTTCTGATACACTTTCCTTTTATGGAACATTGGTCATAAGCTGACTTATCATCTTTGTAATCATTGTCATCGGGGTTCATTAGTCAGGATTACGTGATCATGGAATATTCTGGAAAGTCTTAGTCATACGCTATTTCACATCTGATATCAAATACATGTATGACTCGGTCTGCTTCTCAGTTTGTACATGTAGATACAGGGCTGTGTTCTCTGGTGTATATAAACAAGGGCAAGTTCGAGGTTTCAGACCAAGAACTTGACCTCCTCGTCAATTCTATTCTCCCTTACCACATTCCTCTAAGTCACTGTCCATCAGGGACATACTTCTTGACTTAAGGTTTATCTTCATCACCATCACAACGAGGGGTCTTGACAGTACTGCCCCCTTGTGTAGTAATCTTCACACTCTTTTGGGAATCATATCCCCCACTCAGCGCTCCTAGCCAGTTAAACCAACCGCTGGCAGAGAATACACCGGACACTTATTGCCATAGGCCAGCAGTTACTGTCTAACGCTAGTTGCAGAGACAAGGAGTTAGTGCCTGAAGTGGTTAACTGTTGATTGAGCAACCTTTTAAGGTGAACACACAACCTAATCTGGCGCTACAAGAATACCATTGTTGTTGCTATCGCAACTGGTTCCACCCCGAGGTGTGCTGCTGGAAAACCTACTCCCCAGCCGATGTACGTAAGGGAGGACCATGCAAATCTACTATTTGCTATATCTCAGTAAAATGTTGTGAACTCGGTCACAGTCTCTCTCTGTGGTTTCCTTAAGTAGTGGCTGTGTTGTTTTCCATCTCAAAGTTGTATTTTGTACTAGTTACTGTTTACAGTGTAGGTCTTGGTGGTGGTTGACAAGTATAAAGCAAGCTGGGACCTCCAGGCTTGCTTAGGCCTCATTATATACCCTACTACAGGGTGTGATTCATTCTGTTCCGCAGTCTGCAGCTTTACTGGTCACATGTACTCCGTGTTGGTCACATGTGTTGTGGGACAGCCTTACATAACTTGCTCTTAGGTTATTGCGGCTCCAAATTTTATAAGAGCCGAGCTTAGTCCAAGGGTCATGTCACAACTTCACAGGGTCACATGACAACTCGCTCCTTGCTCCTCATTAGAAAGGAGAGATGTTTGAGGAGTGACTTAGCTAAGCGCTGAGCTAAGCGCCAAGGTCACGTGACCTTGTTTATAGCATTAATGACTCTAGAGAAAATGCTATAAATCCTTATCAAATAATATTGCTCCATTATGACTATTGTCTGGGTCATAATATAAATCCACAACAGCTGCACAACTGGGCTCAACAGTGCGTTGTCACACCTCTGGGCTCTCCCAGCTGTAATGTTTGCCTTAGACCAAACAACAGGGTCTAACATCATCCCGTGCCCCTGTGTGATGAATATGCACCTCCACGCAAAGGCAAAGGACACCTCTAGTGTAGCTGCCCGGCGCTTATCATCTAGCCACAGGCTATCATACACAGTCTTATGGCTCACAGAAGTATACCCGCGTACACCCACAGTTTTGCACGTTTATGTAGCCAGATCACCCACTCTGTACCTACGCAGCTTTAGGCAGCTTTCCACAGTCCACAGTCACTGTGCACAGCACAGCTACCAGCAGTACACAGCACACAGTCCGCAGCACACAGTCACTGTGCAACGCAGCTTTGCACAGTCGATCATAGCCTTGCACTGTTCGTCTACAAAACCTGGTTTTCCCAGTGAACGCTCATGAGCGCCCATGAGCTGTTTGAGCCCGTGAGACACCCCCCCCCAGTATTGAGGGCTTGCTGGAAACCTTGACCAAGCCAGTTAGTCGCCGTGAGAACAATAAGCAAACTCACCGATGTGTTGAGAGAACAATATGTAAGCTCCCGGAGTATTGAAAGCTTGACAAACCATGTTGTGAGTGCATATAATCATGCCACTCGTTCTCACCGAGTCTCAGAATGATTATATCAGTGCTTGTATTTATTTTTGAGCCATGTATATAATATTTCGAGTCTCATTGATTGTGGCTGTGGTGCTCGCGACCATGATGAGCGCAGTACGCGTGCTCATGAGCCACATGAGGAACGGTTCGTGGCTCACGAGCATCATGAACTCGTATCTAATACTAAGTAGGCTCGTAAGATTGACCGTACGCTCATGAGCTCTATGAGCTCAATCAATGTGCTCATGAGAACCGTGAGCTCCGTGATCGGGCCTGTGAGCCTTGTGACATACCTGTATACCTATTATAGATGTATCAATGTCATTTCTTTATGCTCTCATTTGGTGTGAGCTGGTCGTGATAAAACGTGTTCAAGAAATACAAACATTTTGAACAGCAACGAGAACGGACGCGATCAGCGAGTGTGCGTGGCTCAACCGCAAACAAGAAAGATAATACATGGCGAGAACGGGACAACGCATGGAAGCAGCCAAGAAAACGTGTATCAAACACCATGAGAAGGAGGCTCAAACGTTTATCAAAAGAGCAAGAACAAGATAAAAGCGTATATTGAACGGCAAGCGAGCGTTTATCAGATGGTGAAAGGAGAAACCTAATATTACCCGGAGTTTTTTCAACTTGACCCGGAGAACCCCAACTTGACCCGGAAAACACATATTTTTCACCCGGAGTTTTTTATTTTTCACCCAGAGGTTTCCTATTTTTCACCCGGAGAACTCTTGTATTTCACCTGGAGTTCCAGTATATTCCACCCGGAGTTACCATTCATACCACCCAGCCACCTGTGTCATATCATCCGTCAGCCACAGCTGGCTGCTGGAG
Organism: Ceratobasidium sp. 428; assembly: GCA_019623705.1. Lineage (NCBI taxonomy): Eukaryota > Fungi > Basidiomycota > Agaricomycetes > Cantharellales > Ceratobasidiaceae > Ceratobasidium > Ceratobasidium sp. 428. The sequence goes on from WSTJ01000798.1 coordinate 8,518, forward strand.
CTGGAGCATGGGGTGGTGCACCTTCTGTTGGTCCAAAGTGATGCTCATTGTTAGGATACTGAAGGGACATAGAATGACTATACACTGAAATGCAGAGTGCCAGGCAAAAGTGGCCTCAGACCATTAGCGGCAAGGAGCTTCCTCAGCGGATCCAGCAGTTCATTCCACATCTCAAACAGATTCTGCAGGAGCCTACCAAGAGCTTTGCACATGGACCAGCATTGCAGCTATGGAAGGAAAAAGGGCACAAATTCTGTATCACTACAAAAGGCATGTTTGTGGCTTCACAGCTTTCAGGGTTGGCATAGTGAGTGAGCCTGCAGAGTGAGTGAAAGTAGATTGACTGACACAGCACAGCTATGGAGATGCAGGTGCTGATATCATTTTTGGTGAACTCATGAAAGCCCAGGAGGATGAAGATTGGACAATTGTGTGGGAAAACTGGGAGGGCATGAATGAGTACAGCTATATTTTACAAAACATCTTGGTTCCAGAGGTGGTGTGCAGGCTGGTTATGGCGGACTTGGGGATTGATGCTAGTGAGGCAGTTATAGTGATGGAGGGAAGCAAGCAGTTTGGTCAGATAGGGAATACTGTAGTGTCATGATATGGGCAGTCTGTATGTATGGATCCATGAATGCTGGATTTGAGCAGGTGGAGCAACAGCAACTAGTGCACAGTGTCATTGACCAAGACGGTTCAAGGTGTATCAAGTCCAATGTTTTCAAAGCTGGAGCAACCTTGAGTGTGAATATGGCACAGAAACATACAAGCAGATGCAAAGACTGAGGGTCAGTGCTGGTCAGCCGCAGGCAACAACACCTAGGGGTAACATTAATGCAGTGTGTCTCTGTATGCAGTGAGGATGGTGCAAAAAGTGACAGTTGGAAGTCTGTTGTCACCTGCAAGATGCTTGTGAACTTACAAAGATACAGATGATCTACAGGAAGTCCGAGTTAGGTTTCATAAACTTGTGGTGGAGTGTTGGATATGAGGCATTGATGTTTGCATCATGTGTTTGTGAAAAAGGCTGGGAAATTCAGAACTCCAGGACTACCTTAGTCACCTAAATCAATTGTAAACTCACAGGGATGCAGCCAATCTACAGAAACTCCAGGTCAAGTTTAGTCTGCCCAGCTGAAGTTGTGGAGATGAGACATGCATGTCTGAGTTGTAGATCCAGAAAAATAGCCCAAAAATCTGGGAGCCTGGGACTACCTTCATCATCCACATCACTTGCAAACTCACAGAGACACAGCCAATCTACAAAAACTCCGGGTCAAGTTTAGTCTGCCCCGGGTCAAGTTGTGGAGATGAGACATGCGTGTCTGAGTTGTAGATCCAGAAAAACAGCCCAAAAATCTGGGAGCCTGGGACTACCTTCATCATCCACATCACTTGCAAACTTGCAGAGACACAGCCAATCTACAGAAACTCCGGGTCAAGTTTAGTCTGCTCTGGGTGGAGTTGCAGAGATGAGATGTGTGTGTTTGTATCATTTGTCCAGAAAAATAGCTCAAAAATCCAGGAGTCTGGGACTACCTTCATCACTCCCATCACGTGCAAACTCACAGAGACACAGCCCATCTACAGAAACTCCGGGTCAAGTTTAGTCTGCTCCGGGTCAAGTTGTGGAGATGAGACATGCTTGTCTGAGTTATTTGTCTACAAAAATTGCTCAAAAATCCAGGAGTCTGGGACCACCTTCATCACTCCCACCACTTGTAAACTCATACAGATACAGCCCTTCTACCAAAACTCCGGGTCAAGTTTAGTCTGCTTTGGGTGAACTCATAGACATGAGCTGGTGATATGTCAATTATCCATCCACAAACAAAGCTCAAGAACCCAGGATTTCAACACTATCTTTGCTATCATTGTCACCTGCCAACTCATGGAGGTTCAGCCAATTTGCAAAAACTCTGGGTCAGATTCAACCAGTTCCAGGTCACCACCTGTACAGTCATGCACAGCAACCCCTGACACCTGGCCACAAATCAGGTGCTGGCTTGTCCCCTTTGCACTCCACGGTGACAGAATGTAACCTCTGTGGTGTTCACTCCCCATAACCCATCTCAACACTTTGGGTGATTGTGTATAGTCATTCTATGTCCCGTCAGTATCCTAACAATGAGCATCACTTTGGACCAACAGAAGGTGCACCACCCCATGCTCCAGCTCCAGCAGCCAGCTGTGGCTGACGGATGATATGACACAGGTGGCTGGGTGGTATGAATGGTAACTCCGGGTGGAATATACTGGAACTCCAGGTGAAATACAAGAGTTCTCCGGGTGAAAAATAGGAAACCTCTGGGTGAAAAATGAAAAACTCCGGGTGAAAAATATGTGTTTTCCGGGTCAAGTTGGGGTTCTCCGGGTCAAGTTGAAAAAACTCCGGGCAATATTATGTCACGCTTTATGACCAAAATCAGACGGTGGAACGGTGAGGACGTATCGTTGATTATTTGTAAAATCTTGTCTGTGAATTATCAGTAAGTCTGGAACATGTAAGTTGTTAGTACTGGGTCCAACAAGAACATTGTGGCTTACCTTTAATTCCGGCCTTTGCCTTTCGAGGCTGATGTATATCGACCCTCCTCATCTACCTGTGGCGGAGTTGTCATGGGGTCGGGGAATTCATAGGATGACTCGCGCAGCTGTTGAGGTTGCGAGTCGAGATCCATCGGGCCGCCTTGGGATGCCTTGACGTACTCCGCTTCACCCACCTCCTCGTTTGCCTCTGCGCTTGCGGCCTCATATTCAGCTTGCTGCCACGACATCGCAACCTCGTGGTCGCCTGCTGGCTTGTAACTGTGGCGCGTACGATGGGAGCTTGGCCCAGCCTCCGAGTTGGCTTGAGATCAAGAGTCAGAGGGAGGGTTGCAGCGGCGTTTACAAGGATTGAGTGAAGCATCATGTGGGGACTCAGGCGGCAGTGAGCCAGGCTCAGGGGTCGCAGGTCGAAACTCAGTTGCGTCGAGGAGGTTTTGCAAACTGTTGGTGTCGTCATCGGTTACTGAAGCGCCCGAGTACACACTATATTTGATATCAGTGATGTAAGAATATATAGAATTAAAACAACTTACAGGGCATACTTGAACCAATCGGCGCATAGCCTGTCCAGGCGCCCTTCGGTATTTGCCTGGAACCGGTGGATGTTTTCCATCTGGCTGAGCCACATGTTCTGCATCCTGCCCCAACCAGCCTGGCCAAGCCTGCACAGCGTGTGTATCCCTTTGGAGCCCGGGACCATCCACTCGCTCAGACAAAATTCGATCTTGGATCCATAAGTCAGCAAAGCCATACCGTACGACAGCATTTATATTCACAACTGTAAGTATATAAGCCAGTGTGATTGTGGGGATTGGCTCGAGGTACTTGTGGAACAACACGCCGACCAAGCTTTTGCCGTAGAATAAGATGGCGGTGATGGCACGAGGGATGATGAGACCCTCAAAGTGGCCTCTGCAACCCCAGGGATCCTATTTGTGTTTTAAGTTAGTTAGACCTCAAGGCAACATAATCAGAAGTTATGTACTGTGCAATGAAACCAAAGCGGGTATATCTCTCGAAGTATGTTGAGGTTATGATCAATGTCAAAACGAGTCATTGCCGGCCTGAGCAAGCCAAAAACTGGTTTGAGGATTGCTTGCCCCACAAGCTTGGCATTGCATTTAAGCGTTGCGAGGTTATTGACCATCTGCAGAACAAGCAATCATGATGTAAATAGTGTAAGAGCAAGACAAACTTACAATTGTGTAGACAATTTGCAGCGGCTTTTTGAAAGGAAGTTTGGGATATACATAGTACCAGGCAATTTTGTAGACAATCTCCAACCAAAGCAGGTAGGTCTTGCGCTCAAGATAAGGGCCAAAGACAACAGCATAAAGATATAATAAAAGTTTGGCGACGGTGGCGGCTGCGCGCAAACGGCCCTTAAGGTCGTTTGTCACCGGTTTTTGAGTGCGTCCAGATTTCTAAATAAGGGTCAGCACTCAGAAGATATGAGCGCAGCAGACATACCATGAGTATTTGCTCCCCATGTCTTGTATCTTCATCTTTGTTCTCATCCTCCTCGTCACCATCGCCCTGATCCTCGGCCTCTTCGTCATCCTTGTCGTCTTTGTTATCATCGCCCCAGTGAGCCCACACGTTATAGGTACAACCGGGTGAACCGCCAGCGTGTGTGCAAGAAGGTTAGGGCTTCTTCTTGTGTTCCTCGCGACTAATGATTGTTGATGCCATAGACTTGAGACGACAGTGGCCGTCACGTATCATATTGCACTGCGCGTCCTGTGCCGGGTTGGACGGATTGGCCGTTTCGTGGAATGTTGCCCTGGCCGCATCTCGTTTGGCAGCAAGGTCCGCTTTGCGCTTCAATGCGTCTGACAGGTGATGGTTTGGGGTTGGAGCGACAAGTCGATTGGGCGCATGGGATGGGCCGGCACCTGCTGGCAGGTTGAGAGGAGGGCGGGTGCGAACAGAATCGCGCCACAAAGCATAGTCCAGCAGGGCTTTCTTGGGATCAAGGGGGTACAGGCTGCTACTGATGTGCGAGCGAGTTTGAGAGTACGTAGCAGGTCGAGGGTGAGGAACCCTCTCAGCAAGAATGTTGGAGTCGGTTTTGGGCACTACCTCCGTAACTTTGGAGGGTTGGCTAGGACAACGGGGCTGGGACGCGGGTGGGCTGGACTGGGATGTAGACGGATGGGACTGGGACGTAGGCGGATGTGGTTTGGGTGCAGGGTGGCTGGGCTGGGACTGGGGCTTGTTGGGATAACTGAGCCGCAATGTTACGGTCTCCCTGGGAGGGAGGGCGTTCTCGGATTTGGCCTCGGAGTTTGCATTGGAAGCGGGTGGGGAGAGAGCGGTGACAGGGAGTTTGCGCTTGCGCGAAAGCTTGATGGGTGGAGGTCCGTTCTCATTGTCCGATGTAGGTTGGGTGGCTGTGCCGTCCGGGTCTAGACTGTCTGGGTCAGTCAAGGCAATAGGCGCCTGGGCCGGTGCGGAAGCCGAAGCCCGAGTCGGGGATGGAACTGGGGCTTGATTCAGAGCTGAAGCCGGAGCCAAAGCTGGAGCCAGAGCCAGTGCTGGAGTCTGAGCTGGAGTTGAGGACGTGAGAGCGTTGGCTCCGGCAGATGATGGGACAGGCGCTGATGGAGGCGTTGGAGATTCTGGTTCAATTTGCCATTAAAATCCCATAATTTTGTAAGATAATAGAAAAACTTACTCTGTTTAGATTTACTGCGGCGGCGACGGTGGTTACGACGCTGGCTCGGAGTTAGCTAAGATAGCAACAGTTGAATAATATGTTAGCCAAGCCTGACACCAACAAATCAATCATGAAGAACTTACCTTGAGTTCCTCAGGTGGATCAATGTCCATATACACCCCAGCCTCTCGCTGTTGAGCTGGTGGCGGTTGCTCGCCTGCCGTTTTGGTCATATGCTGTGCCACAAATCTCGAACATGTTTGTCTTGCCAAAAATCGACATATAGGTTTTCGAGCTTGCCGTCAGACGCATCGTTTAAGTCATCGACGCAGAAATCTTGAAGAGTCTTGATTATCTCCTTGCGTGTGATGGCTTGCTCCCACCAGGTCTGTTGTGAGTTGAGGTTTGAATCGGTGTCGGGGTTGGGCTGGTTCTCGGGGGAAATTGACCATTTGACTAGGAGGAGTCAGTTGACGATGACATGTATTAAATGTAAAAAAAATAAATTACCTTCGTTAAAGGTGGTGCTGCGTTTGGAGTGTGCGGATTGGCTCCTCGCCTTGCGTTCCTTGGTTAGCCTATGCTTTTCAGCACTTGCTTTGTCTGCCTCGCGCTTGTTTCCTGAACACAACATGTTGGACGGGTAAGACTACTGGTCAGATAACTTACGATAGCCTTGTCCATTGGGTGTAAGCTTGCGCACCCACCCAGCACACTCCAGGGGAGGTTCCTTGGGCGCATTAGGAGGGGGAGTGTCTAACGGAGCCTGACTGGGCACGACACCCTAGGTGCGACGGGTAAGTGTCTTCTCAGGCAACGAAAGGAAAAAATAGAAAATTGCTGCGGGTGGAAAACTCACCAAAGGGGTGGTTCTGATGGCTGTTGCAACATCACTAGTTGTAGCGGCGACCGTGCAATCCAACTGTTCGCACAGAGTTTTGATTCATTTGTTGACGTTGAATTTGTTCGTATCGCTCTCCATAGGGGTAGTGTCAGATCCCCTCGGCGATAAGATGATATAGTCAAGAAGTATGAACCCTGATGGCTCAGTGACTTAGAGGATAGGTAGATGAGAAGATAGAATTGACGAGGAGGTCAAGTTCTTGGTCTGTAACCGCGAACTTGCCCTAGGTTATATACAACAGGGAACACAGCCTTGTATCTACGCGTACAAAGAATGAGTCAAGACCAATTTGATATCGGATGTGAAATAGGAAGGATTAGTCAGACTTCTGGAATATTCCATGATTACGTGATCGGTGACTAAGAACCCTGATGACAAAGATTACAAACGATGAGTAAGGTTATGACAAATGTTCCGTAAAAGGAAAGTATGAAAGAAAAATATAATAAAAGCAGAATATATTCTAGGAAGCGTGTCAGGTCATGACAGGTAGAGAAGCGCAAGCTCCAGAGAGGAGGGGGGGAGGTTGATGGGTTGAATCAGTTGCGAGTCCACGACTGCTAAGTCATCTGCACGCTAACTTGGAGAAAACACCTAGAAACAAAAGTAGTTAATTCGTGGGGCGTAAATCAAGGGGTACGTACCATCAGCTACCTCCAGTGTGCTGCATCATGTTCAATCACTCTACACCAAGGAGCTGGATTGTTCACGGCGGTCCTGCTGGGGATTGTTCATGAAAATCCTGCTGAGGATTGTGCAAGGGGTGTGTTGGGGGATCGACAACAACGAACCAACTAATCTAGAAAAAGAGGCAAATTAGTGGTAACATACATGATGGCGCTGTAAGGATTTGTTTAGTATGGTAGCACTCAGGAGTTTTTGTGCGGCGAACCTTGCTCGACATTGGCAGGACGAGAGTAGAGTACTGTACTGGCCAGAGATGAACGTCGGTCCCGGTCCCAGCCGACGTCGACGCGACGTTCCAAATTTCAAATGTCCCATGTCCCAGCGCACGTTGACGCGGCGGGACATGAGTTTCCTAATTGGGTAGTATAAATTGCGGTAATATCATATGTGTATATAAACTACTTAAGTGTCCATATAAACCGCCCATTACACTAATATGCCTCTGTTCGGCAATTGTAAGGAGTGTCTCACAGCTCAATTTGACTGAGTAGCAGTCACTGCTTGAATCAGTAGTGGCGCCGAAGTTACAACTTAACTCCTTTACTTCGGGGGCATCTACATCCCAGTAGTAGGCTCAGCGACATGGTAAGCACTCTCGGAGCCTAAATCATGTCTACATACCTCATTGACTGTAGGGTTGAGTCGTCGGCTTTGTTAATCAGCGGCTCATTGTTTTGGTTCTCTTCTGTAGATCCCGACAAAGTCACTGTTCGCGCGGGCTTGATTCTGGACCGTAGAAAGCTCAAAGTCACAGCTAAAAGACTGGACCAGCGTAAGAGTTGTGCGTACAACCTTAAAAGTTAAATATGCGGCACGGCCGCAGGCCGTGCCTACTCGCATACACGTCCTGATCCCGATTGTTTTCATTTACACACTCTCTCGTGAAGACTGGTTCTCTCATGTACATACAGACTAACTCTCTCAAATCCGAGTCGTCCAGCAAGCTATTCTTACTCACACTTGACTCCAACACCGTCAGAACACTCGCGTTTGTGGGCTATATGCGCTAGAAAAACCAAAGTTTACTTCAGGTTTGCTCGATTGATTTATAGCTGGCCTTCCTTATGTCCCAGGGATTTCAGTACTACCATATGCATATTGGGGTAGATTGTAACTACAGCTGGGGCTCAGACGTTTCTGCAAACCTTAGAGGTCGCACAGCCATTGACGTTCGGCGTTAATCATGTCCCACGTCTCTTGGCAGCCGACGCGGCGGGACATATGTACCAAATACATTCAAGCAACGTGAAGCGCCCGTCGCTTTTACGTAAGCGACGTTCATCTCTGGCCAGTACAGTAGCCGGGTCATGTGACTTATCACCCAAACCGGAGTTTATAACACAGAACCACTCGGTTTGAGAGGAGTGGATTCCAAGCAGAAATTACATCAATATTATAGCCTAAGTGTAAAGTTGGTTAGCACTGTGGGTCAGCAATATTGAAAATTGAAGAATCAGCTCGTGGTGCAACGTTGAATGGTGAACAAAAGCAAGAAATACCAAATCAAAAATGCACCAATAATGCGGTATATTGCTGGCACAAGGAGCTTCAGCAACAGAAACAGCCTACGCGTATGAGAAAAAAAAAACGCAGACAAGGGGCGAGGTGGTGTTATCGAGGAACGGGCAGGATGGCCGGATTGCAAATAAGAGAAGCCTGTGATATTTTGTGAATGGGTTAGTGTAAATCAGTTGCTTATGCTGGCTAAATGCGTCCTCACCCCTTTTCCAAACAGCTGAAAATTGAAGAGTAGGAATAACGCACCAGCTGCGGGGATCAAAAGTACTGGTTACTCAGCAATAACAAAACAATGCAGTAGTTTGAACAAAGTCGGATTGTCAGAATGAGTTTGCGTCTGATCCTTTGAGTCCCTCAACATGCCACGCTCAAGCGTCCAACTGATACGAGCGTTGCGACGTACACAATTTTTTCAGAACACGGGCTCAACAATGTAGACAAAGTACTCACTACTCCATTTGGCCTCGAAATCCAATGCTTGTATTGTGTGAAGCAGGGCTTCATGTCTGTCTCTGACCAAAGCTGGCACATTGCCTTAACAAGAGGATGTTGAATGTCCCGTCATGCCTATGATGTCAACAAACGCGCAGAGATTGCACGGAGGAAGCTGGCTCAACAAAAGCTAGAGCAAGATCAAGCCGAGTCTTGTAAGCAAAGTTTGTTGAGGGCTGGCATATAGTAACTCACAATGTGTGGGATCCTGTTGAGATAGAGGCCAAGCTGGGAGAGAACATGGATGAAGCCTGGGACTATGGCGAGGGGACGAGCGCCCAAGGCGCCTTAGGCCAGTGGGCTACCGCCCAGGAACGCACCCCTACGCCTGTGCCGCCCGCGCCCGCTTGCAATGTCTATGAACAGCTGCCGGACGGATCAACACTCAAACACTTCCCAATTGCAGAAGCCGGAAGTCTGATAAGCAACGAACAAGCACCTCAGACAGACCCAAAGGCTTACCTAAAGTCGTGCGGGAGTCTAGGAGACCCAGACAAATTTGAGATTGCCGAATTACTCGTGACCACTGGCTTATTGTCAAGCCTGCTCAAGAGATGTGATAGCGTCAAGTAAGGTTGTATGCCCTGATGGCAGTGACAAAGGGGATTGTGA
>WSTJ01000799.1:0-17918 GCA_019623705.1 Ceratobasidium sp. 428
TTGGATATTAGGATACCTGCATCATACAGCACAGATTGTGACACTGTTACCTTCAGCAAATCATTATTCACTTGCTTAAGAACGTCCCCCGGAGCCTTTCGTACACACTCAAATGCATCCGATGCCTTAGCATTACATCCCGTCGTATTCGCAAGAAGTGCGAACGCCTCCTCTTTCACAGGATCATTTGGTTTCAGCACGTTGAGACTGTGGAAGGTGCATGGATCAGCGTCAGTGAATTCGAAGTTTGGAAAAGTGTGTGCATACATAAAAGGCGATCCCGACTCTAAAATCATGCCTCTAAATGCGCCGCCAATGTGTCCGCCTTTGTAAAGTGTCTGATATGCAGCACTCATCGCGCCTCCAGATTCACCAAAAAATAGTTACCTATATATCATGGACAAACATAGTCACGACTGCCGATACTGAGCGCATGCTATCTAGCCACTCACTTTGGTAGGGTCACCCCCGAAGTGGGCGATATTCTTCTGTACCCATTCCAAAGCGAGACGTTGATATTTTAATCCGATGTTGGAAGCGCCTGCGTCTTCAGCCGCTTGCCCAGGAGGAACTAGATGGGCGCATCGGCTTTTAGCTGATTTATAGCGCATATAGTGACTTTGAGCTTACACCCAAAGATTCCAAGCCGATAGTTCATGGTAACGTAAATGATCGGCTTTCCCTGGATACTTGTATTGATAATACTATTCACTTCGATAACACTTATGACTCACAATGTTGCACGCCCTCTCAACAAGGTAGTTTCCAGGGTACTTCTTGGCCTCACCAATATAGAATGCGCCGCCGTCTATAGTCGATGTGGTAGTTATCAGCTCTACTCGCTGGTTGCTATATTATAGTAGACTTACGTATCCAAACCATAACAGGCAACTTCTTTTCAACCTTCGTTGGCTTCCCTGTAATATGTATAAGCTTAACTTTTAAGTTTTAGTGTAAACGCACAGATGTACAGATGTTCAAAGTCAGACAGTCCTCGGAAACACTGCTGTTAGTGAATTGGGCCGATTGAACGCAGCTGTAACCATATTGAGTGGCATTTACGACCTTGGTGCTGCCTCGAGACCAAGGAACCGGAGGCTTGAATCGTAGTGGACCAATTGGAGGTTGAGCAAATGGAATACCAAGAAAATAGTCTTGTCCGGAGGTAGAATTACGGAGACCAGCATAAGACAACCCATACTCGCCAGCAATCACTGGTGGATCGGCGGCCGAGGACACAGGTAGTAGTAAGGCAAGCAGCGTAAGTTGAGCAGAGAACAGTGCGTTGTATCGCATGATATAAGGGGTTGGTCGTTGGAGTAACACTCGTTGTTGTGCGCCTTATACCTCCAGCTACGCGTAACTTTGAGGTTGGTTATCATTCAGGCGCTCACACTGTAACGCGCGATACGCGCCAAGTAATGAGCTGCAAAATCATCCCATACGGGGGTCTCTGCCCGCTTTGGTGGCGCTTAGCGTGTGCAGGTAGAATTGCGTCTGCTCTTCCCGGTTACCCGGCATCAAGAAGACGTTTGGAGAGGTCGTGCCTGATCCTCGATCTCGATCGCATATATTTGAAAACAGCTATCGGGGCTATATGCGTACCTCTGGTGAAGATTGTAGGATTCGATTGGATGGCCTGATATTGAACCTGTCACTAATTACATCTCGAAAGTGCGTCAATCCCAGTCAGGCTGTGTACCGTATCAAGAAGCGTTCATGCCGGCCGCACGCTATTTAGTATCCCAGAACTTATCATTCGATTATTTCCCTGACACGATGGCTGTGTTCTTCAAAAAATAGACCTTCTTTACCCGCGAAAATGGCACAGCTCCCACATCAATCAGGAATTGCATTAGTCTTGGGGCGACCGCATGCCTTGTTAGTATACTAACACTTACATGCGGCTATATGCGTTTTTATATCCCTTGCAAAGGGAATGTCTCTTGAGCTTATATGAAAGGCTGCAGACAAGCTCATAGCACATGTGAAACGTAGAGACCTGAGCCTGTATTGGATTAAGGAGCCCTGCTGCTCATCAACCGGTGTAGGCCGCGAGTCGCTAGCTTGGAGGGACTGTGTTAATCAAATTTGATCCTCCCAGGCCTCCCTAACCGTCGGGAGCTACTTCAAAGTCCCATAACCACTATGGTCTCTCTGTGAACCGTCTCTCTGTGAGTGGTTACAATGCTGCTTGCTCACCTTGGCGCTCAGAAGGACATTTCATCGCTCCTAGCCTTGGGGGTTTGACAAAAAAAAAATCCGTCTGTGCTACAAGTGGCGCACAACAGCAGGTCAGCTCAGTACTTTTGGTCGCCGTAATATCATACTCCAATCCCATCTCAATGTCATCCAGACGCATCCCCCGGCAAAGATATCCCGGGCACCAACGTTACTCTGTTGAAGTGACTAGTCAGAACGTAGTACTGGCGACGCCTTTAGTAGGCAGCGCGTATTCACCTTTGACCTATTGCTGACGTGTGCCGCGGTTTTCATTGGCGTTTGAGTAAGCACTCTCAGCCACAACCGACGCTGCCGAGAGGCTCAAAAAGCTTACACTTGAGCACACACCACAGTTGGCAAGTTGTTGGTTTGCTTGACGCCCTCAGTTTGAACACTACTACAAGCCTGTTGTTCATCCTCCCCCCGTGCATGTACCCATTTACAGCTCAAAAGATATGCCAACAAACTCTTTTTGACCCAGGATATCTTAACGACTAGGCTAGATTTAAGCTCTATTATTCGCCAGGTCTTGTAGAAACGCTCGGGAACATTATTGCGATTTGCAAAAGTGTTCGGAGTCGGCGCTTACGAGCGCTCCCCGAGAGAAAAAAAAGTGTACCGGCACTCAAACCGGCTGTATCTCCCGCTCCTGTCGGTCTGTAGACATGATAAGTATATGACTCCGAACACTTTTGCAAATCGCAATAAGGAAGACTGAACAAGGGCCGTCATAATATAATTGTTTTCCGCAATGAGCTAAACAATATCCCTAGCTACAGATAATAAGCGTCTGTTGTACTAAATACAGCTACTTTACAAGACTAGTTGTACAAGCTAGGGCAGTTGATTACAAAGTCGGTGGCTTGCCTACGAGCCACGTCCTTGAAAGAGGTGATATTAGAAGCTAGCAGCTGTAGAGTATCACCAGCCTCGTCGTGGCTAGGCCAGTTTGGATCTAGAGATGTCTGAAATAAGCCGGTGTATCGTTAAAAACGATAATACGTACGCTTTGGACCACTCTTTGGGTTAGGATCCAGATAGTATGCAAAGTTGATCCTACCGGGGTAGGCTCTAAACATAATGTTTGAAGATACATCGTAAAGAGTACTTACCAGTAGTCGCCTATGGTCCGCATAAGTTCTAGTACGGCTGGCGACGCATCTGGCTTCAAGATGGGAAGTGTTTGCATCACAAAAGGAATGTCTCCTGCGTGTTGAACACCATATACTGGCACAAAGTTTGGCGCTGGTTCACACATTACATATGACCTAATAATAAGGTAGGTTAGAATAAATAGGATGAGAAAATTGGCATGCGCACCATGACTTGACTCCGAACTTGTTCGCTGTAGCATGATGATCTCGGCTCGAAGACTAGTATGCGGTAGTTATTTGTGAGCAAACAACTGAAGAAGTCGATGAGAGCGTTGAACTTACCCCAAAGGTCAGGTCGCCAATTATACTGGCAGCGCGTTTGTACTGAGCGCCTTGACCAAATGTCTCGTTACCTGTGCCATAGGGAGACCCTGCTGCAGGATCAGTCGGATAGAACTTTAGGAGTTCGCGGATAGCGGTGACATTAGATATCGAGAAATACAGCCCCGGAAACCGAGCAGTGATCCAGTTGATAATGTCCTGCTCCGTGTTGATTGAGGTGACATTGAGGAACAGAGGGCCTTCATCGAGCTGAACTGTATGCGCGGTGAAATTGTCTTAGTATCAGGTCCCAAATAAAGGAAAACAATATACGAACTTCCGTTGATGAACGGCACCTTGGCGAATTTACCAGCGCGCAAGAGCTTCGAAGGGCTATCGGGGAAAAAATCGTCGGCTGGCGCCGTTGTTGGGGCGAAAATCGTTGGAGCTTGTCCTGGGGCTTGATACCATGGATCCAACTAGCCCAGCCAAAAGTGTAAGCCGGAGTAAGCATGTGGGGTTCAATCGCACCTTCATCACCTCGTCGTTCAGTCGGGCGAGAACATCAGACGGTGCGCTTCGAACGCATTCATATGGATTCGAGGCACTTGTACAATCTGTTCCTTCTACCAAACGTTTGAGCGTCTCCTCCCTCACTGGATCGTTTGGTTTGAGTACGCGAAGCCTACAAACATGTTAGTTAACATGACCTCGCTAAAAATCCGCGCATAGACTCACGATGATGGTGATCCGGACTGCAAAATCATCCCTCGGAAGGTACCACCGATTTTGCCACCCTTGTAGAGCGATTGATATCCCCTGCGGACTCGCCAAATATAATAACCTAGCTGATCGTTAAGATACATCTTAATGCTGGTAAGGTATTGCATAACACTTACTTTTGTCGGATCACCCCCGAAGTAGGCAATGTTCTTTTGTATCCATTCAAGAGCAAGACGCTGGTCCTTTAGCCCGAGGTTAGATCCTCCAGCGTCTACTGCAGCCTGCCCTGGTGGGACTAAAGCATAGTCAGTAACCAATAGATCCTCGACGTAGATATCTCACGACTTACATCCAAAGAGTCCAACCCGGTAATTCATTGCAACATAAATAACAGGTTTTCCCTAGCAGCCGCAAACAGCGGTTAAACGGAGGAAACGAGTCTCGTTGTAAGCAGGCTCAGCTTACAATTTTGACCGACCGCTCAACAAGGGCGGTGCCAGGATGCTGTTTGATGTCTCCCTGATAGAATGCTCCACCGTCTTTCAAGATCAAAAAAAGTTTAGCGGCAAATCATTGTAATATAAGTTCAACTTACAGATCCAGACCATGACCGGGAGTTTTTTGACCACATGTGCTCGCTTTCCGGCCACGTTTGTCGACGTGATCATCTTTGCTGGTCTCCCTGAAGTGGGGGTGAGTTCCACTTCTACGGGACCAGAGATAATCAACGTACAGATATTTAGTGTTAGACAATCTTCAGACATGGCGTTGTTTGTCCATAACGGGGATTGTATACAGCTATTACCATCCCGCGTGGCATTGAAAACCGTGACATTATCTCCAAACCATGGCAGAGGCGATTTAAATCGAAGCTGGCCGACGGGAGGCATAGCAAAAGGAATTCCCAGGAAATATTCCTGTTTGGCGGTATCGTTGCGCAGGCCAACATAGGTCAAGTTGGGTCCTTGAACCATCGGTCCTGGAGACTGGGCCAAGATAGACGACGCAAACTCAGGAAGAAAGTGTGGGTAAAATAGCAGCAAATTAGCCTAAATTAAGCCATTACACCATTATCTATCCCCCCCCACCAATTTGCGCTTATTTGACCCTAAATTTGACCCATAAATTTCATGCGTAGATTTTGATATAATTGTACTGTAAATTGGCTGGCTAAATGAAGTGCGAAATTGAAATCTAAATTACACTAGCCAATATTCCTGTAGATCATTAGATCACGCGATCTAGCTCTAGATATGATAAGATCAAAAGGCTGAAATTGTGATACCCTTTGGCTACTAGTACAAATCACGAGCTATCTTATTCTATCATGAAATTATCTACAAGTAGTTGTAAACTCTAACAATGACACATAGGAATAGAGGAACATATTGAGACGAAAAAATAAGAGACAAAAGAAACGGACAAAAAAAGACACAACGAAAGAGATACGCACAAGGGAAGAGTGCCAGGTGAGTTCCACTGTTGAAGTTGTGTCACAGTTTCAATGGTTTATAGACTGATAGGGACCGAAAACACTTACAACGGCACAGGAGAGACTGGAGGTTATGACTAGAGACAAATATGAGAGTGGACAGGAGGGAAGGAGTTCGAGTGGGAAGGGGATGCACGGAGACATGACTCGCAAAAGGGCGATTATATACACAAAGCTCGGGCGCCGAGACATTTAAGCGCATCGTTGCGCCATCCGTCATGCGATTGGGCGCCGAGTCCGGGCGGACTCGGTCAAACGCATGTAGTAGACTGAATCGACTTGTCGTTGTTACGGTCATTGTATGTCTAGCTCGCATTTCCACCACATGTGTAGCTAGCTAGCTGTGGCGAGAATCGGTCCTTCAAGTACAGTCAGTTGCATGTAGAGCAAGCGTAATGCCATGGAAAAGTTGAGCTCGTGGTGAATATGTCTGTAAGCGCTTTGCTGAGTCAGCTGAGGTCACACATTGCCAGATCAAACGACACGGATTTGCAGCCTCCCACGACAATGCCCTCTGTTTCTCGCACGCCCCCGCAACTAGCGATTCAGCCGTTTTTCACTATGCGCACACCACCACGACACATTCCGTACACGCCACCACCCGTATTTATTCTTGCGCAGCTTTAACCTCGATGGACCAATAAAGTATCCGTTTGCTGGCCCTCCCAATGCGGCTCGTACATACTGGGACAAGGACATTAGGATGTTGTACGTAGTCCCTTTCTAATTTCTTAGGGTTATGCTCACATACACCTAGTGCCCTCGCCTCCCTTGTGTCCCTTACCCCGGGCTCGTCACTGTTTGGCTCGAGCTTACGGCTATTGTTTGCGAGCTTTCGCTTTGGGCTGCTCACCATACCGTAAACGATGATGATGGCGATAAAAAAGACGACAAGGGTGAACATTTGCGCAGCCGCCAGTCCTCGCTAGCGCACGGTGCTTGACTCTCTGCCGCAAGCGTGGAGACCAATACGGTCTGTGCGATCGTAGCAATCCTGGCAAGTCCCCGCTCATATGTGCAATCCCCAAAAGGTATGCCTGGTTTTTCAGTCATTGGATTATTTTTACTGACAATTCGTCGAACCAAGTCAAGCACTTTCACCGCCCGACCAAGTTCGCACCTCTACATTGAGCACGATATCGACGGCTCAGATGCTAACATCTTGGTCTTCTTGTTTACTTGTTAAGACAAGCACGTGCTCTGCGTAGCAGGTGCAGTAGCTATACTCTATCATTCCTCCAGTTCACTCTCGTCTCACGTCGCCCAACGGTTCTAGATAGTCCACGCTTGTCAACTTGCTCATTGACGGAATGGAGCCGAACGAGGGCGGAGAGTTAGGGAGCTACCCGAGCTTGGTCATTGGCTACATCGCCCAACGTGCGTTCCGTCATATTGACCACCACTTCGACAAGACCCCCTCGAGTATTTGTTATGGTGTAACCAGATCGGCGAGGATCTCGAAGAGACGAACGGGGCGAATTGATAATATCTTGTCGCGGTGAACTAGCGGTGTTAATGCCTACTCTAGCTAGGACATTGAATACGTAAGTGTTTCTCAACACCACTTATGTGTTTACTCAAACTTTTGTGTACTCTTCTGTCAATGCCCGCTAACGCTTTCTCTTCTTTTAGTCACGTTTATTTTTCTGCTTCCTGCATGCGATCGCCTACTTCCTCGATGCCTTTTTTTACTCTTTTCTACCTCGTACTACGCGCCATTGTCTATTGAGATTTCCGCAATAGTTTGATAATACAAATGTGTTCTTTTAAAGGTTATTTGAAGGGCTATGGAACCGGTTCACTGACACAGGTTATTGACCTACGAGGTGATATTGAGCTGCCTATAGTATCAAATCATAGGTGTTACTTAAACCTGTAAACAATGTGTAATTCGAAGTGGATTAGCCCATTAACTACCCTTGTTTTTAATTAACCCAACACTTTTTGCTGAGAATACGAGCGGGAGAGAGGAGCTAGTGAGCAGTGCTGAAAATATTGTCGGATGGTGATCTATTCGACGAGCAGAAAGGGTTTATATAGCCTCAAAAACTCTCGTGACGGATTTTCTCTTAGTCGTAGGCTTTTGCTGCATCGGCATATTCGTGTCGCAAGCACTCCCACAGCCAAACAAATCTCCAGCAAGCGGCGTTCAAACCCTGTCCAGTGAAAGCATAGGTGTTGTGGAGAAACTCTCATCAAGTCATCACCAAGAAGGACACCCCCAGTAAGCATCTCCGATCCCCGAGGTTGATTGAGAAAGGCTATGTTGATTTATGCACCGTATGAGCGATCTTATAGAGAAGGCCCTCGGTTTCGGCCCCCAAAGTGGCCGCAACACGCCAACTCGTTGTACGAACGCGCAAGCTTCCGCCAGGTGGTCATCAGACGGAAGCAGAATACCGGATAGACGCGCAAGAAGGCCTTTTGATCCACTCACGAGCGCGCGAAAAGCTCGTGAGTGATCGCTTTGATAAAAAAAAAAAAGGCTCGTTAGGGCGGGAATCCCGGTGAAAAACTCGCTTACGAGCACGCCCGTAAGCGGATTTTTCTAGTGTGCGCAGTGATGCGCGGTTACGATATTTGGCGGCATAGATGGAAGTTATAACGGACTAAGGGGAAGGACGGTACGACAAGTTGGGAAATTTCCCCTCATTCCACTTTATACGCTCTCTCCTCCGCAATTACTCTGACAACACAAAAAGGTATGTTGTGTGTTAGACTGTAATGAGTATGCTATTGCACTCATCTGAATTTAGCTCCTGTAGTAGACTATGTCTGAATATAACATGTCGGCAATCATGATTGAAACAGAAGCAGCGTTTCTCACCCCGGACAGTCATACAGACAAGCCACTCCACCTGAAACGACTCGGAGTCTTTTACTTGTGTCGATATTGGCAGTTGGGCGGTATATCTGACATCGAAAATGCATGTGCACATCTGGAACTAGCTGTTAAACTCACTCCAAACGGTCACCAAGACAGATCAGACTGTTTGAATAACTTGGGAGCCTCATGGCAAGCTCGGTTTAATCGACTCGGAGATCCCACTGACCTCGACAAGGCAATCGAATGCTACTCACAAGCTGTCCAGCTCACCCCAGACGGTCACCCACACAAACCAGGCTATCTGAATAACCTAGGACTCTCATGGCAAGCTCGGTTTGGTCGACTCGGAGATCTAGCTGACCTCGACAAGTCGATCGAATGCCACTCACAAGCCGTCGAGCTCACTCCGGACAGTCATCCACACAAACCAGTCCATCTGAACAACCTCGGAGTCTCATGGCAAGCTCGGTTTGAGCGACTCGAAGATCTCGCTGACGTCGATAAGGCGATCGAATGCAAGTCGCAAGCTGTCCATCTCATCCCAGACGGTCACCCACACAAACCAGGCCGTGTGAGCAGCCTCGGAGGCTCATGGTATAGGCGGTTTGGGCGACTCGGAGATCTAGCTGACCTCGACAAGGCAATCAAATGCCACTCACAAGCTGTTGAGCTCACCCCAGATGGTCATCCAGACAAACCAAGGTGTCTGAGTAACCTAGGGCTCTCATGGCAAGCTCGGTTTGGTCGACTCGAAGATCTCGCTGACCTCGACAAGGCGATCGAATGCTACTCGCAAGCTGTCCAGCTCACCCCAGACGGCCACCTACACATATCAAGCTATCTGAATGACCTCGGGGTCTCATGGCAAGCTCGGTTTGAGCGGCTCGGAGATCTCGCTGACCTCGACAAGTCGGTCAAATACCACTCACAAGCTATTGAGCTCACCCCGGACGGTGACCCACACAAGCCAAGTCGTCTGAGTAACCTCGGAGACTCATGGCAAGCTCGATTTAATCGACTCGGAGATCTAGCTGACCTCGACAAGGCAATCGAATGCTACTCACAAGCTGTCCAGCTCACCCCAGACAGTCACCCACACAAACCAGGCTATCTGAATAACCTCGGAGACTCATGGCAAGCTCGGTTTAATCGACTCGGAGATCTAGCTGACCTCGACAAGTCGATCGAATGCCACTCACAAGCCGTCGAGCTCACTCCGGACGGTCATCCACACAAGCCAGGCTATCTGAATAGCCTCGGAATCTCATGGCAAGCTCGGTTTGAGCGACTCGGAGATCTCGCGGACGTCGATAAGGCGATCGAATGCAAGTCGCAAGCTGTCCAGCTCACCCCAGACGGTCACCCACACAAACCAGGCCGTCTGAACAACCTCGGAGACTCATGGTATAGGCGGTTTGGGCGACTCGGAGATCTTACTGACCTTGACAAGGCGATCGAATGCAAGTCACAAGCTGTTGAGCTCACCCCAGACGGTCATCCACACAAACCAGGCTATCTGAATAACCTAGGACTCTCATGGCAAGCTCGGTTTGGTCGACTCGGAGATCTCGCTGACCTGGACAAGGCAATCGAATGCTACTCGCAAGCTGTCCAGCTCGCCCCAGACGGTGACCCACACAAACCCAGCCGTCTGAGTAACCTCGGAGTCTCATGGCAAGCTCGGTTTGAGCGGCTCGGGGATCTCGCTGACCTCGACAAGGCGATCGAATGTAAGTCGCAAGCTGTCCAGCTCATCCCAGACGGTCACCCACACAAACCAGCCTGTCTGAGCAATCTTGGAATCTCATGGCAAGCTCGGTTTGAGCGGCTCGGAGATCTCGCTGACCTCGATAAGGCGATCGAATGCTACTCACAAGCCGTCGAGCTCACCCCGGACGGTCACCCACATAAACCAGTCCATCTGAACAATCTTGGAAGCTCATGGCAAATTCAGTTTGAGCAGCATGGGAGAGTTGAGGATCTGAAAGCTTCTCTCAAGTACTTCCAGAGTGGCGCTGAACTCGCTGTAACCAGTCCAAACGCTCAGCTTTACTCCGCTCGAAAGTGGGCCAAACAATCCCTTCGCCTTGGTCGTTCTCCCCTGAGCGCTTATCAGAGGGCATTTTCTCTGCTTCCACAAATTGTTTCGCTTGGTCAGACCATACGAGAGCGATACGACAGCCTTATCTCAATTAGTGACCTCGCCGCTGAAGCAGCGGCTTGGGCGGTGTCTGTTCAGCGCCATGATTTCGCTTTTGAATGCCTAGAGCAAGGGCGATCGGTAGTTTGGAGTCAGACACTCCAGCTCCGAACACCATTCGATGAGCTCGCTAAGGTCCATTCAGATCTAGCAGATCGCTTGAAGAACACTGCCAGCCAGCTTGACGTGGCTAGCTTCCGCCCACACGCCTCAAACCTAACCATAGAACCACAGCAGGGCCTGGAGTCTCAGGCTCAACGGCATCGCCATTTGGCGACACTGTGGGATCAGCTTCTCACCGAGGCCCGTCAGCTCACTGGATATGAAGGGTTTATGCTTCCTCGAACATCAGCAGACTTGAAGAGGGCTGCCACGGATGGCCCGGTTGTGGTGATCAACACACACAGCACTCGCTGCGACGCACTCATCATTTTCCCGGAGTGTGAAGATGTATTACATGTACCCCTCAACAGTTTTACAAACCAACAGTTGGCAGAGACCTGTTCACGACTGATGTTCTCAGTTGGCCATCGAGGAAATGGCGCTAGGAGTGTCAAGTACTTCCCGCCGCCGGTAGAATCTCAGGACGACCTTCAATCACTCAAAGACCTTTGGTTCAGTGTGGTAGGGCCGGTATTGAATGCGCTCGCATGTACTGTATGTGTCGTTCATTTAGCCGTTTACCTTGTCAATCCTTTAATTAAGTTGCAGTCTAAACGGCCATATGATGAGCTACCCCATGTGACCTGGTGTGCAACCGGAGCCCTGTCCTTCCTGCCTCTTCATGCGGCTGGTCGGTACGATGGTCGGTCGCCTAACGCCTTCGACCTCGTCGTCTCATCATACACGCCAACACTGAGTGCGTTGCTTCCTCGGGACGATCAAACGGTCGAACAGACTCAAGGAGTTCTCGCTGTCGGTCAAGCGAACACACATGGTCAACCCCCTTTGCCTATGACCGCACAAGAGCTCGCCATCGTCAAGAAACATACCAAATCGGCTTCTTATCATCAGCTAGATGGAGCCTCAGCCACTGTTGACGCTACCCTGTATTCTATGGAGCAACACAGCTGGGTCCATCTTGCCTGCCACGCAGTCCAAAACCGCGATAATCCCAGTCACAGCGCCTTCTACCTTCACGACGGCTGCCTCACGCTCGAAGAAATTGCCAAGCGACAGTTCAAGAACAAAGGGCTGGCGTTCCTATCGGCTTGTCAAACCGCTACCGGAGACAACCGTCTACCAGACGAAGCGACTCACTTAGCTGCGGGAATGCTGACGGCTGGGTATCCGAGTGTGGTAGCCACAATGTGGTCGATTTGGGATGATGACGCGCCGGAAGTTGCGGAGGGGGTGTATGCGGAGCTGATGAAGGACGGAAGGATGGATCACTGTAGGCGTACGGCGATTGCGCTTCATAAAGCAGTGGGAAAGCTACGTGAGAAGGTCGGAGTAGACTCGATTAGTCGATGGGCGCCGTTCATTCACGTTGGCGTATAAGCACTCGACACGAAGTCGAGTGGTCTCGAATTGCAAGTTGTTCTTAGTAGCAGGGTTGTAGTTTATATGTAGTACTGACTTGCAACTGTGTTGTGACCTATGTAAAATAAACATCATGTATGCGCGTTCAGAGACTGAGGGCAAGAAGTATCAGAACATAGTAGTGAAAATTATCTATGTTTTGCATTCAAGCCTCATTGCGATCCGCAATCTCGCTTAACTCTGGCATGTACACATATATGGCTTGTATACACGTGTTTCAGTAGTCACGACTCTATTAATTAGCCTACTAGTCGCTCGAGCATAAATCTGATCGTGTCCTCCTAAGTGTTCTGATAGTAGTATCCCGGACCCACGGGAAGCGCTCAGAACGTCAGCCACTGCAGATGTCGCCGTGAGGATTAGGGACCTTGGTGTCGGACGCGAATGTATTTCCGGTACTGAGACTCAGTGTAAGTAAGCATGGTTTGCATATGACTCGGATTCGAGAGATGGTTTGTAAGTACATCACCTCAATGCTTGCCAAGGTCACATCCCGTCCCCCACATTGTGTTCATCAAAAAATGACGGGCTGATAAGAGTTCGAATTGCAAGCATTTCTTTGAACAGATTCCTTGGTTTAACTATCTATAGCTTGGCTAGCTCGACGAGCGACGAGCGTAGCGTAGCACTGTAACTTTTCTCTCTTGCGCACTCCAAATGGTCCCGATTGCCGATTGATGCGCATATAGGCACTTGAATGCATTCTATCACCTCGTGTATCGGTCCTCCTCATGCTTCTTACCGTATCCAAAGCTTAAACCACATAGTAAGCCTTTGAGCCGCCCAAACAGACCTCGCCACTACACTGTCACGTGACTTCACATCATCCAAATTAACTCTAGGGGAGATCCAGGTTTCCCGCTAGGGAAAATTATCGGATAGCTAAAGAAGTGGCGGCGACTTTTGCAGCCTCTGCGCACGGTGAAAGCTTAAGTTCATAACCACCGTTTTCTTGGCGTTCTTCATGCAGGGTTAAGTTTTGAGGGCAGCCTTGTCGTGTACTTTTCGTTTTCCAGGGAGTACGAAGGGGGGGGGGGGAGTGTCCGGAAAATGATGAATAAATGAGGAGCCTCATCTCAAAATTCTAGTGCTCAGCGAGAATGCAAATTAAACAAAGAAACTTGTTCGTAAATCTTCTCACACACAAAGACTTAAAAAGCCTTCTCCACTTTTTCAGCTATCCGATAATTTTCCCTGGCGGGAAACCTGGATCTCCCCTAGAGTAATCCGCCACCATAGCGCCACCCACCCACCAATAGAGAGGATGGGCATAGCCACAATTTAGCAAATTGTCGTTGATCATTTTGCTCCAATCTTCATACCCAGCAGCTACATTTTCCTCTCCCGCGATAGATCACAGGCCAAACGACTCAAAACTTATACGTATATGAGTTACGACTTTTCACGGTATATTTCTAGTCCAAACATGTGGATATATACCACCTTAGCCAAGATCTTTAAGATCAGATCTAGCGATTCCATAGGAGTAATGTTGCTGAATATTCGTGGATCGAATTGTGTCCCACCAACGATCGCAAAAAGCAGCAAAATGGAATCAAACGACAGTATGCAACGATTGCCGGATGAATTATGTTCAGAACTGCTGTGCAATTACCCCGTGGTCTGCTCGTCGTTGCCTCAATGATTCGGGTCACTCAGCGATTTTCCGAGTAAATTTGTACATCTCACATGGGATTCTCTGGGGTTTTCGTAAGATAAAGAGATCTAGCTCAAAAACGGGGGTTAAATCAGAGAGAGGGATAACGTTTGGACGGTCTGGAGGGCGATACTGTACCGGCATAGGCGGAACGTCGATTACGTAAAAGCGCTCGGCGCGTACGTGTATTGACATCTGCTTGGACCACTTGTCCCCTTGCGTCGGCGGCCGGTGGGACATGGGACAGTTTCGACATAAAGTCGTAGGTAAATTTGTCATTGAGGGGTGGCCGAACTGGATGCGAATATACCTTGATTTAACATATTAAACCGATTAAAAACATGCTTAAACTTGCTTCGGAAGTCGAATTGCATAAGGATTAAGGTGGGATTAAAATACTTTGTGGGGTGTTTGTGGCTTTTTATTAACATAAGTATCTACTGCTCGCTCGAAATCGAGATTTTTACTCCATAAATCAATTTTAGTCCCAGTTTGCGTCATTTATGTCTCGGTAAGGCGCATATATGCGTCGGACCGACGAATCCTTCAGGATTCTGAAACCTAAAGCTTGTTGCTGAGCCAAAACCATGTAGTTATTTCAGTTATGAACGGCTGAAGAGCGTCGCCACACAGCTCACCTCTGGTTTAAAAGGAGTGGGCAGGTAGCATTATCCCTCAATTCGACACCACTCTCCTTTTATTTCGTCTGCAGAATGCCTAGCTCGTCATACCCAGGCATGTAGCACTTATCAAACCGTCTATATCCTTGATCTAACACTTCTGTCCTCTAGATTTCTCATCGCTTGTGCTTAAACGCCTTGAAGCTGAGGAATCGCTCTCGGTCCAAGTGGCCCTCACACGGTTCGCCCATGCACCCCCGCCTTCGGCTCTATCAGTATCCCTCTCTTCATCGCCTCCAAATACATTCTTAGACGCTGGTAGCTTCGAGACATGAGGACGAGTTTGTTGTTTGCCCGCGAGTAGCTACCTCATCTCTCAAGCGACCGAGATTTGAGTAGCATACATCCCTCTTGCATTCCGGTTCTACCTGTCCCTTCGCTAGTTCTTTTTTATTTTCCTTTTTCGATATATTTACAATTTAATTACCAAATTTGGATACAGTTGTCCCACCGCGTCGCGATGCAAGGGGACATGGGACAAAATCAAATTGCAGCGTCGAGTCGACTGCGGCTGGGACACGGGACGACTTTCCGCCTATGCCGGTACAGTAGCTACAATCTCCGGCGTTTAAAGCCACAATTTCATAACGATATTGTGGCTATGCCCATCCTCTCTAATCAAAAAAAGCAAATCATGCCACTGACAACAACATACCTAATCCACTTCGCCGTAACCCACGCCGAGTTCCGAATACCCGAACTCCTCTCCGTCGCACAAACATTCAACTTCCCCATCGTGCTCCCACCCGAGAATGAGATCGATACAGCTAGACCGTTTATGCGTATCAAGTTGGAGAGGGAGGAGGATGCGAGGTTGATAGCGGGGAGATGTATACTCGTCAAGTGAGTCCTTTCTATTCCTTCGATTATTTTTAAAGTTTTTAATGTGGTGTTTTGTACTAGAGCGATCTATGAGCTTTGGGCAACCGGGACATCATATACAACGTTACATGCAGCAAACAAAGAGAATAGAGCCAAGTGGGATACACCAGAATACAATCAGGCACGGTTTAGGTTCAACGTTGCGGCGTATTGTCATACGATTCCTAAAGCGAGGCAGAAAGAGGTTATGGATTCGTTTGCGTATATGGGATACCAGGTACGTACACCCAACCTAGAGGTAAAAGGACAGAGACTGAGAGTGTGTGCGTATGATGCAGGGAAAGATCGATATGACCAACCCAGAGTTCGTAATGGCATGTATAGAAGAATGTAAGATCCCTTTCTCTCATCCATTACCGCGACGTTTGCCTGACTCATATCTTGTGTAGATCCCGATAACCAAGGTTCCTCCCGAGCCAAACCTCAAACAGACGGTCAATTCATGCAAGTTGTATTCGGTAAACTCGTACGTCTCTCCCTCAATTGCCACCCCCACTCTCTCAAACTTATAAATATTGTTTCGTTCAGATAGCGGAAGGCACAGCACGAAGACTCATCGCCAAATTCGACGTCAAAAAACGGTTATACTACGGGAACACTAGTATGGAAGCTGAGATCTCTTTGTTAATGGCCAACCAAACTCTCGTACGTCCCCCCTCCCCCTTGCTATCTCATCTCGTTTTGTTTTCGCTAATTTGGAGTTTGATTAGGCGGCGCCTGGAAAGCTGGTATACGATCCATTCGTGGGAACTGGGAGTATGCTGTATGTGAGTCGATTTGGGTGTACTATTTTTTGGGGAGTGATTTTGCTGCGAGTAGACTGCGGCGCATTTTGGCGCGCTGGTGTTTGGAAGTGATATTGACGGGAGACAGATGAGAGGCAAAGGTTAGTTCTATACCCAAGACATAAATCAACATCTTCGTTAATCGGGATCGTGCACGCAGATACAACACCTGGGATCCGGCGCGCAGCAGATCAATACGGCGTCCAAAACCGGATACTCGATCTATGCACGTTTGATGTCACACAAGGTCCTCTCAGGAGAGGAAGTCTATTCGACGCAATCGTCACAGACCCACCATGTAAGCCCCTTGCATACAACCTAGAAACCAATCAATCAACTGAAACACGCACACACACAAAAGACGGTGTCCGAGCAGGAGCAAAACGGCTCGGCCGCAAACAAGGTCAAGAGATGCGATCAGAACCTATGGTCCTTTTAGACGGATCACTAGCGCACACGTGGGTCGATCTAATCCCACATATACACAAAAAAAACGTTTTCATCAAACTAAAATGAATCGTGTTTATTAGACACAAGACGTATGTACCGCCGACCAAGCCGTACGAGCTCTCGGCACTGGCCGCGGACCTCGTTGAGCTCGCACGGTACTTGCTCGTGCCTGGCGGACGGCTGGTGTTCTTTTTGCCTACTGTGACGGACGATTATGCGCCGGTGGATGTGCCGAGGTGTGATGGGATGGAGGTTGTAGCTAATAGTTTGCAGAATTTTGGAAAGTGGGGAAGGAGGGTAGGTCGGATCGAGTCATGGAATGGGACTTGCTTTAATCAAGTGGTATTGCAGCTCATTACGATGGAAAAGGTAACGTCGAGAGAATACGAAGCGCCCAGATTTGGATTGCTCGGCGTAGATGCGTCGCCGTCTGATGATCGTGGCGAGCAGACGGAGGAATACATACCGGCGCACAAGAACTTCCGGGACAAATACTTCCGAGGATTCAGAAAGGATGAAGTCACCGAGGTGGGCGAAGGGACTGATGGAGATAGAGCGCCCACGTAGCCATACTGGATGTGTTCAGGAATCAAATTGAATTTGGCAGAGGAGCAGCGAGATTACGAATAGAGTGGCACACAGCAGCGCTGGGGATGTTGCACTAAACGCTCATCGGATACCCTATAGACCGCTCGCTGATCAGCGTCATCGGCAATCACAGGGGGCTGTGCCAGCTCACCAATGGGCGTGTGGCAAAGCGCCTTAGTGGTGTTCTTCCTTTTTCTCTGAGAAAACGAACTTTTCGGCAGCGACGTATGCAGTGAACGCGACGAGGGCGATCCCAAAGCCAGGAAATGCGTTTTTGAACATGGCGCGATTGGAAAAGATAGGGTGTTTACGCCAGGCCTCGCGCTTCGCCCACGGATCACGATACAGCGGGTCGGCCATCGTCAGCAAAGGGATGGGGTGGTGGTCCTTTATGCAAGCGCGCGAAATTGGAATTTAGGTGAGAATGGTCTGGGTTGTTCAGGGCCGGGCGCAG
>WSTJ01000800.1:0-17915 GCA_019623705.1 Ceratobasidium sp. 428
GGCGAAAACGGCCGACACGCTGTGATGAAACCAATCAAGGGGACGCTGAAGAGGAGCAAATGCCGGTGCGGGGGTTTGTGTAAAGTCCCAGCGTGCGGGAGCCGGAAGGCTGAGTGTGACGCTGCTCGGCACAAGAAAGATGAGGAGAGGGTCAGAGCGTTCGTGAACGATCCAAAAGAAACAGCCGAGAATCTTATGGTGAGTATATGCGCCCTGGTTGAAGCCAGTGCGCCCTGTTGACACAACTACAGATTGCAGATCTGATAAGGGCGAATTTGCTGGAGTTTTGCGATCCATCGAGTGTGGATGTGACGAAGCTCTTTGCTCTCGAGGCGTATGAGAACGTGTACTCATTAGTGTCAACCATTACTGGAGAGATTCCACCCTCAGTCGGGCCTGTCGAAGGAATTAGGCGGTGTTTCCCTCCTGGTAAGCCTTATTCGCCCTACCTCATCTATAGTTCTCCAATCGGTGTTGCGCTTACATAGGATCAATGACTGGTGCCCCGAAACTTCGTTCCGTTCAACTCCTCGACACACTCGAAACACCCTCTCGTAGAGGCATTTACTCCGGCTGCCTCGGGTTCCTGAGCCTGGACGACCGATCTGTGTTTAGCGTCGTCATTCGAACTCTCATCGCGCACCGGGACGAATTGAGTTATGGAGCGGGTGGTGCGATTACTTGGTTATCGGATGTGAATGGAGAGTGGGCAGAAGTTGTTTTGAAGGCCCAGTCTGTTCTGAAGGGACGAATTGCTCGGGCGGGATAGTCTAATTGGGCGATGTGGACCGGAAGATAATTAATGTGATTTGAAGACTTATATAGTACTATGTTTCATTGTGATCTTGTTGCGCTTAGTGGAGATAACATTGCCCCTTTTGTGTTTGATTGTTATGTAACGGATTAGATTAATGAGACCTAAACGCAAGATACGAACAAATTTTACCACCTTGCGCTCGTGCTTCTCAACTCCAGTTGCTTAACGCGCATACATATCATCTATTGCTCACAAACCACGATACACCGAGTCATAGTTGCAAATTTATACTGCATACGGATTGCAACCCTGTTGCTAAGAGCAGCTTGCTATTCAGGACGATTCGACTTCTTGCTAAGCGCTTATGCTCCAACATGAATAAACGGCGCCCACCGACCGACCGATTCCAAGCCAACCTTCTCACGTAGCTTTCCCACTGCTTTGTGTAGCGCAATCGCCGTATTCCTGTGATCCATTATTCCTTCCTTCATCAGTTCGGCATAAACCACCTCCGCAACTTCTGGCGCGTCGTCGTCCATGATCGACCACATCGTCGCTATCACGCTCGGATATCCAGCAGTCAGCATCCCAGCGGCCAAGTGAGTCGCTTCGTCTGGCAGACCTGCGTCTCCGGTGGCGGTCTGACAAGCGGACAGGAACGCCAGGCCCTTTTGCTTGAACGCTCGCTTGGTAATCTCTTCGAGCGTGAGGCAGCCGTCGTGAAGGTAGAAGGCGCTGTGGCTGGGGTTGTCGCGGTTCTGGACTGCGTGACATGCAAGATGCACCCAGCTGTGCTGCTCCATCGCGTTCAGCGTGGCTTCAACGGTGGCAGACGATCCATCGAGCTGATGGTAGAAAGTCGCCGTGGTATGTTTCTTGACGATGGCAAGCTCTACTACGGTCATTGGCAAAGGGGGCTGACCACGTGTGTTTGCTTGACCGACTGCGAGTACTCCATGAGTTTGTTCGACTGTTTGATGACTCCGAGAGATCAGTGCATTCAGTGTTGGTGTGTACGATGAGACGACGAGATCAAAGGCGTTGGACGACTGCCCATCATGCAAGCCGGCCGCATGAAGAGGCAAGAACGAAAGGGCTCCGGTTGCACACCAAGTCACATGCGGCAGGTTATCGTATGATAGTTTACGCTAGAACATAGTTGAAGGATCAAACACTAATAAGCGGCAGTAAGAATCACTCTTACCGTGCATGCAAGTGCATTCAGTACTGGCCCCACCACACCCAACCAAAGGTCCGCGAGCGGTTGAAGATAGTGTTGAGATTCTACTGGAGGGGGAAAGTACTTGACACCTCGAGCACCACTTCCCCAACAGCCTGCCAAGGAAATCACTTGTGAATAGGTCTCCGCCAGATGCTCGTTTGTAAGGTTGTCGAGGGATATATGCGCTATATCATCGCACTCCGGGAAGATGATGAGTGCATCACAGCGAGTACTATGTGTATTGATGACCACAACCGGGCCATCTGTAGCAGCTCTCTTCAGGTCTGCTGACGTCCGAGGAAGCATAAAATCATGAAACCCAGGGAGTTGGCGAGCCTTGGCAAGAAGCTCATCCCACAGCTCCGCCAAACGGCGATGTTGCCGAGCCTGGGACTCTAGGTCCTGCTGAGGTTCTATAGATATGCTTACGACCTGTGAACGTGAGCTAGCCGCATTAAGCCGAAAAGCAGTTTCCCTTAGGCAATCTGCTAGATCCGAGTTGAGTTTAGCAAGCTCGTCAAATGGCGTTCGGAGCTGAAGTGTCTGGCTCCAGACTACAGATCGACCTTGTTCTAGCCATTCGAGAGCGAGATCATAGGACTCAATAGACACAGCCCAAGCAGCTGCTTCAGCAGCGAGGTCACTAATTGAGGTAAGACTGTCGTATCGCTCCTGTATGGTCTGACCCAGCGAAACAATTCGTGGAAGCAGAGCAAATGCTGTCTGATAAGCGGTCAGGGGAGCACAGCCAAGACAAAGGGAGTGTTTGGCCCAGATTCGAGCACATTGAAGCTGGGTCCTTGGGTTGGTTGCAACAAGTTCAGCGCCATTTTGGAAGCATCTGACAGAAGCTTCTAGGTCTTCAGTCCTACCATGCCACTCAAACTTCTTTTGCCACAAGTCTCCAAGGTTGCCCAGACGGCCTGGTTTGTTTGGGTGACCGTCTGGAGTGAGCTCGATAGCTCGCGACATGCATTCAATCGCCTTGTCAATGTCGGTGAGATTTCCAAGTTGCTCAGACAGAATCTGCCATGAGCTTCCGAGGTTGTTCAGACAGCCTGGTCTGTCTGGGTGACCGTCTGGAGTGAGTTCAACGGCTCGTGACATGCATTCAATTGCCTTGTCGATGTCGGTGAGATTTTTGAGCCGTTCAAACCGACTTCGCCACGAAATTCCGAGGTTGTTCAGACAGCCTGGTTTGCCTGGGTGACTGTCTGAAGTGAGCTCGACAGCTTGTGACACGCATTCAATCGCCTTGTCAATGTCAGCGAGATTTCCGAGTTGCTCAAACCGCCTTTGCCATGACATTCCGAGGCTGTTCAGACAGCTTGGTTTGCCTGGGCGACCGTCTGGAGTGAGCTCGACAGCTCGTGACGCGCATTCAATCGCCTTGTCGATATCTGTGAGATTTCCGAGTCGCTCAAACCGGCTTCGCCACGAGTCTCCAAGGTTGCCCAGACGGCTTGGTTTGTTTGGGTGGCTGTCTGGAGTGAGCTCTACAGCTCGCGACATGCATTCAATCGCCTTGTCAATGTCGGTGTGATATCCAAGTTGCTCAGACCGAATTTGCCACGATCTTCCAAGGTTGTTCAAATGGCCTGGCTTGTCTGGGTGACCGTTTGGAGTGAGTTCAACGGCTCGTGACGCGCATTCAATTGCCTTGCTGCTGTCAATGAGGTTTCCAAGTCGCTCAAACCGCCTTTGCCACGAGTTTCCGAGGTTACTCAGACGACCAGGCTGATCTGGGTGACCGTCCGGAGTGAGCTCTACAGCTTGCGAAGTGCATTCAATTGCCTTGTCAATGTCGATGAGGTTTCCAAGTTGCTCAAACCGCCTTAGCCACAAATTTCCAAGGCTGTTTAGACAGCTTGGTTTGCTTGGGTGACCGTCTGTGGCGAGCTCAACAGCTCGTGACGCGCATTCAATCGCCTTGTCGATATCTGTGAGATTTCCGAGTCGCTCAAACCGATGTCGCCACGAGATCCCAAGGTTTTTCAGACGGCATGGTTTGTTTGGGTGACTGTCTGGAGTGAGTTCGACGGCTTGTACTAGATATGCACTTGCATTCTCTAAAGCAGATACATCTCCACAACGCGTATATCGACGTAACCACAAGACTCCGAGATCGTGCAGGTAAGCCGGCTTGTCTGGATCACTGTCCGGAGTGAGAAGCACCGCTTCAGTTCCAATCATGATTGCCAACATGCTATCTTCAGACATAGTCCCATTACAAGAACTAATTTCAGAGGGGTATGATATATTATGTTCATCACAATTTGACATGCAACACACCTTGTTGTAGTTTTTAGGCGAAATGTGAAGGGGAGAGATTATAAACTAGATTGAGGGGAGAAATCACAAATTGTCGTATCGTCTTTCCCCTTGGTCTGTTATAACTCCTACCTATGTTGCCCAATACGGTGGCCGCTCATCAATGTGCACATCTTGCCTTACATCCTCGCGGCTAATCATATATATGAATTCACAATGCGTCTTACCTTGCTCCTCTCATATGGAGATGTTGAATAGCCATGAGCGATAGCTCATGGCTAATGAGCTAGAGTGTGATTCCGGGGGCTTGTCGCTTCCCGTCAGTTACACCCGAGATTGATGATGGATGGTCTATTGCGCGTATTGTGGCGAGGATCTTGACACGGGGTTCCAGCACTTGATAGGTGAGTAGTACAGCATGGCGATCGCATCGAATGTTGTTTGCTGCGGGCCGCTCCTCTTTTGGCATAGCAAGATCTGCTCCATTCGCCAAGTGTCGCAAAGCCATCGCAGGCGAGCGTCAAATCCACTGGTTTGATGCGCGTATTTGTCGCGCATTGGCAGTTGATTGGCATATAGGCCAAGTAGATGGTTCTCACGTGATGCGCGGTTTTTTTTCTGGAATACATTTATTACTCGTTACACGAACACAAGTCGAACCACGAGGCACAAACACGTGATGCGCGTTTTCACGAAGGATTGACGCCCAATCAATAATCATTGCAGCGGGCAGCCCATTCAATCGTGAAGAGACAATCAAATTTGTGTGTTTTTTTCTTACTGGAGTAGCGGTGTAGTTTAGTTAAACAAACGAATAATTTGCCCACTCCAAAGATTCACGAAGAAGGCGCGGAGCGCTACTACAATCAAATCGTACTCTAACTAGATTAATTAGACTGATATATACGAGAGAGTGAAGAAAAGATATGAGACGAGAAGGAAAGAAGAGTACAGCAGAGCGCCTATCTAAGAAACATATAAAACGATGCGTAAGCCGAACGTACTCAAGTAAACCTGGGAAAGCACTTAAATCAAACTTTTGTCGTCGCCTGCATATCCAACAGCAAGCACCCATACCTAACTATTTTTCTCTACCTCGCATTCTCTTGAGACGTGCAGTTGGTCTCGTTGGTGGCCGTCGACGTGTGCTCCTATCTCGTTGGTATTTATGTTGTGGCGATTTCGTTTGCTCCCGCCGTACTGCATATATAGACCGGTGGTCTTAAGTTTCCCATAACATGCGCATATATGCTGCGCCTGGCGGCTCGTTCGGGAAGATGCTCATGGATACAAGCTAATACTAGACTGTATCGGCGGTGGGTGGGCATTTGGTTGTCAGCCTCAAGCTAAGCTGGGGGGTGCGACGACAACTGGCTAAAACATTCGGCAGGGAATCACATGAAGAGACATATTGCGTTCGCGGTAACTAACCGCGAAGCAAACTACACTTGATCCTCATGTAATGCTACACGAGAGTAAACACCTGTGTTGTTGGACCTGCTATACTCCGAGTGGAACGGGCCGGTCTCTTTTTTTCTTCACTAAACACAGACCGTTGCTAGCATTTTGATTTCGAAATTACATTAAACCAATGCAGGCCAAAATTGTTCCACGCTTAGCTGCCAAACAACCTCATTTTAATGTCCCTGTCAGAGCTGTCACCCACGTCCGCGATATTGGCAGTTGCCACCCGATAGCCACCCAGGCACAGCCGGTCGGAATGCTCGGCGTGGGAGCCGAATCGCCTTCACACGTGATAGGGTGCACATGCTCACGTGGAACGGAGGACCAACCCAGAAAAGGTTTGGCAGAAAAAGTCCAGGCAAGCGGACGGCGACGACGAGCACCGACACGACGTCGACAAGGACACAGACGACGGCGGGCGCTTGCTTTACTGCTTATCTATCTCGCGTATAGTTTCTAATTCGACTCCCGACACTCGCTTACAACCACTCGCGAAGCCTCGCAACCGACAACCACACCTACTTAACTCTCCAGCCCTCCAATTCGCAATGGACAAGTACGACGTACTCATGAACCTCAAGCGACAGGAAACTGGTGAGCAGCCAAGGAACCGTGCGAGGTGATGTGCTGACCTTTTGTCAACTGGCTCTACGCTCTCCTCTACGCCCATCCCGCCATCGACGACTGTATCTGCACCGCCTGCTGCTACGACCTCCAACGCCCCTACCACGTCTACGGATTCAACGCCTACTGCTACAACTCCCACGACCCCTCCGGCGCCATCAACGACTGCCCCGGCATCCCCCACGACCCGCCCCACGCCTTCCACGCCATCAGGGTACGCGAGCTGTCTCATTACCCCGCACATTACTCATTTTTCCGGTCCAGATCTAATTCAGAAACGGCTACGGCTACTCGTAGCACGCGTAGTGCGAGCCCGTCGGCATCGCCGACACCTTCGCCTACGCCAACACCCACCCCCACGCCAACACCAACGCCGACACCTACCCCAACGCCAACGCCGAGCTCCTCGCGGTCTTCTACCCCGAATACCCCGACGAGTTCCTCTGCGCCTCCGACGTCGAGTTCGGTATCTAGTGCGACACCAACGAGTTCGGCAGCGCCGACCTCTACGCCGGTTAGCTCTACGAGCACTCCGGCTACGTCAACCACCCCGGTTAGCACTAGCGCATCAACGCCATTGGTTCCGACGACCACTAGCGTGCCGGTTACTACGCCATTGTCAACAGTGCCGCTTAGTACTTCTCCACGGACCACGCTCAACGTCCCACCCACCACCTCGTTCATCCTCACCACCAGCAGCGGTACGGTTTTCACCGCCACAGTCGTAGTCGGCGGCAACCCAAACGCAACCGCTGGCAATGCAACCGCCAAGAAACCGTGAGTCCCGGGTCCTTTGATCAATCATCACCCGGTACCTTGCTCAATCCGGCCCTTAGATTCTTTCAAAACACCGGTGCGGTGGTGGGTGTGTTTGTCGTAGTTGGTATCGCGGCTACCGCACTTGCCGTCTTTTTCATCACGGTGTTCCTCCGCCGTCGTCGCGCCAAGCAGTTTGACCGGGAAGTTCAAGACGCCGCACGCGAGGCTGCTTTGGCCCAGGCTCCGGTCGATGACGATGATTACGGTGCCAACGCGAGTTACAATACACATGCGAGCCAGCCTATGAGCACCGAGAGACCTGGTTATAGTGGTTATTCGACCGGTGCTTCGAGTTGGGATCCATATGGTCGTGCGGGTGCGGGAGCTGCTGGATACGAGATGCACAACAGGCGGACGAGTACGAGTACCGCGCCCGGGATGGCTGGGTTCGCGGCTGGAGACTCGTTCGCTCGAACTGTCGGTATCGATGCGCCGCAGCAGGGGTACAACAATAATCAGCCGCAAGGCTACGGGCCGGCATACGGTCAACAGGGGTACAACAATCAGCAGCAACAGGGGTACAACAATCAGCAGCAACAGGGGTACAACAATCAACAGCAGCAGCAGCAACAAGGTTATCAGTCGTACAACAACACGTCCCCACCACAGTCCTATGCTCTCGCTCAAGAACGTGGACCTGCACGGGCTGCGCCTAAGCCTCAGATGATGATGCCCGAGGCGCAACGACAGCAAAACTACAACACCGTCGAGGCGTTCCGGGCTAGTCCGTCGTATGGTCAAGCTCATCCGGGCGAACAGGTCGAGTACGGACATGCGGATAACGGAGGGTACTATGGACGCCCGTCGGAGGATGCGTATGGCGGGTATGAGAGATATGATTATGGGCAGGCTGGCGGGAGCGCGAGTAACGGAGGGCATACGAATAATAGTGCTAGTGCGAGTGCTAGTTTGCCGCCTGCGTATGCACCGGGGTCGGTTGGGAATGCGGGCGCGACTGGGGATCGGAAGAGGGGCGGTGGTAGTGGTGGGATGTCAGCAGTTGGGGGAGGAGCGAATGTAGCGAGGCAGCCGAGTAGTAAGAGTGCGGCTACGAGGTATTCGCAGGATGAGAGTGAAGGGAGTGCGGATGAGCAGCCCCAGAGGCGGGTTTTGAAGGTACGTCCAAGCGATCGTCTTTCACTGGGGGGGATGCTGATGGTATGTTACAGGTTGCAAACGAGTAAATCTAATCGACGCTTTTTTGGTTCTCTGCGTCCATGAAAATTCGATATACCCTTGAAGTTATACCTCGTTTGTCTAAAAAACTGCCCAGCTTTTTTACACACTGTCTCTCTCTCCTGGATTTCAAAAAGTCCCGGTTTTATCTAATTCCTTTATCTTTTTTCACTTACTGGGACTTTAGCTGCTCTTCTTTGCACATATATACCGCTCTTACCTCGTTACTATCTTCTTACTTCACCTTTTCTTAACTCCCACCTTTTTTTTCCATCGTCCGGAACTGCGCCCGCCTGCGTAAATATTTAGTCTCTCCACTGGGTGCACCAGGCTTGACTCTTTTTTTGTGCTATTGTTGTTGTTTTTGGGTATCCTTGCACCTAAGCTGGATGTGTGTATTTTGTGTACTGCCACGCTGTATGCGAACGAATTTTTGTTGTGCTTTTTCTAATTTTTAGGTGGCATGAGTGGCACGGGTGGCGTAGGTGTCAATATGGGTAAATAAGACTGGTGCGGTTCGCCACCGCTCGCCACCACAATCCTTTACCGTTAACTTATCATTCCCTAAACACGCTATCATCATCGTAGGATTGAGACTTATTTAATTAGCTTAGAACATTACTTTCTGCTGTTCGAGATGCCTGTCGGACGTTTGGAGCTTCATCCTGAGGAGCGCGCGTTGCGGATGCACATCCAACGACAGACGCTCGAATATGCTCAAACGTACATCACTACAGAGTGAGTATCCAGTCTTCGAAGTAATTGCGCTTATTTGATTATTTCTTGCGAACAAGTCACATATGGTACACCGAAACCGGCGTCGCGGAGGTATCCTCACACTCTCTTCATTCGGCCGTCCCTCGGCTTACGTTCTTTCCAGATTTTCTCTTCATCTCTCACCGAAATACCGCTCTTCGCGCCCACAGAAGTCTCATTTCCTATCGACCCATTAGACAAACTTCTCGGGGCGAGTAACCCCGAACCGTATGATGAACAATTTGTTCTCTCTGCTGAAGAACGGGACGGGACGAGGAAGGTTATTGCTGGGCATTTGGCAGCATTTAGGGGCAAAGGAGTAGAGTCCAGGTGTATGAACGTTATGAAAACTGAAGACCGTAAGTTATCCGTTGTATTCTAAGTTTAATAATGCGGTAGATGATTTGTAGCAAACGTCCTCGAAACACCTCGTCGCCCACTCTCTCCAATCCTCACCGCACGTGCGCGCCAAGAGACCCCCAAGATCTTACATCGCTCCAAGGCTCAGATTATGGGAATGCTACCGACAGAAATGAATGAGAGTGTTGATCGGGCGCGCATACATTCTGTCCGGGTGGGAGATGTTGTAGACGAACATATTCCGGAAGAGTCGCTTTTGTAAGTTGGTTCGAGGCGATTGGAATTTAATATGTGGCTGACGATTTGTTGTAGAGATATCCAGTATACGATGCCAATAGAAGAGGCGGACGAGTTTCGAAACCTCCTTATGCGAGTCGCAACCAATAAAACGAAACAACCGCCCTCGGGGTTTATAGATTTCTTGCGTGCAGAGTCTCCGCCTCCTCCCTCATTCTTTCCACGACCAATGTCTCCTCGGCTGTTTCCTAGAGCTGATACGAGTAAGATTGGCGTCGACCACATTGAAGTAGGCAGTTTGGCCGAGACGATAGGCAAGATTGGTGTTGGACAAGTCGAGGTTGAGGAGGGATTCGGGCTGGAGGAAATTGCGCAGGAGAATATGAGAGTGCTCGGTGGTGGTTTTGGTAAGTCACCTCTCTGGTTCGTGAAATGTCTGAGCTGAACGATAGGATTTGTGACAGACGTTTTACCACCCTCGTCTCCTCCACCGCTCTCGCACGATTATACACAATTTACCTCATCGGACGCCGCGCAACCATCGTCTCCACCCCGAACTCCGCGCATTCATCCAAGCGAACGCGCATTTGAGGTCTCATCTTCTCCGAGCGTGCAGGATATCAAGTTGGCCAAACTCGGTACGCATGATGACTGTTTTAAAGTTGACAAGATTGGTTGATAACGAAGGGATGAATAGACGAAATATTGTTTCCAAGTAACCAACTACGAGGGAGACCGTTGCCGAAGAAAGATCCCTCCAAGTACGTTTTGACCATTCGCGTTTGAAGTCTGCCCTTATATTCCGCCAAGGTTTGCCGATATGATCGCAGATTTCCATCGCCCCATTCCAATTCGCACAGAAACTCAAACGCTTCCGCCTGTTGCGACAATCCTTGTCCCAGCCTCTCCGAGCATTAGCAACGACTCCATTGCGGGCCAACCAGACGACGACGAAGAAGAAGAGATCGACGAGCTCGCTGATGACAACTCGATCATTCCTAGCCGTAGAACGAGCCGGGCCGTTTCCCGTCGAGTATCTACTAAAACTGTGGATAGCCAAGTAGACGAACTTGCGGATGATGATACCCTCGTGGATATGGTTGTGAATCGGCTGACGCGAGGAGTTGGTGTAGATCCATTCGAGTATATTATTAAGGAGAAGTTGGATGAGAAGGAGGTGATGATGTTGGATGGTAAGTATTTTCTGTCAGGTACTTGCTGAATGGAAAGCCGACGTAGAATTGTAGTGCCTGAACTTCCCCCTCCGAATGTATCCAGGACGGAAGCACCTCGGCCTACGCCAACATCATTGGCCGACTTTGTGGATTTATCCAAGGACGGTCAAGGGACAATAGGCGTAATGGGGATCCGTCGAATTGGTGGAATCAAGCCTCTACAAATCGAACTAGGCTGGCGGTACGAAACCTTTCGTCAAGTCTTGGTCTCCCGCTGACCCCATTCAATAGGGTTACGATTCCGGGCGAGCCCCTAACACTTGAACAAGCTGTAGGCGTGCAAAGCCCAATTAACTCTGATGTCAAGTCGATCGTCAAAGAGTTTCGAGCTGGGCTAAACGAGATGCAGGGGCAACAGCGATCGTTTGGGGTTGAACAACCTGGGGAATCTGTTGAAGGAGTTGGAAGGGGACAGGCCTGGGCGCGGGATGGGATGATTTTGGCGAGAGAGGAACGAGAGAAGGTCTATGGTGAGTCGAGGTATGCAAGTCGGCCGTTGGGGATAGCGATTGAAGGGGATATCTAGGCCGAAAGCCATCAGAACAGGAGCAATCACTTGATCTATTGAATGAGGAAGCCGAGGTGGAATCCCGATTCGACGAGAACGAAGTACCTCTTCCGAACATCGAACCAGGAACCCAAGCCTCGTTTATCCCACTTTCATTCGGCACACATGGCCCCCAGAGTCAATGGGATGAACCACCGTACCCAGAACCCGAATCGAGGCCATATCCTTCCTCTGGGGAGGAGCGGCCTGTAGGGTATAGACAATCATGGGTCGACGATAGCGGTTATTATGACCAAGAGATGGAGGTAGAGGTGACAGAAGGCGAGGACGATCGGTATTGGTTTCAGATTCTGTCTCAGTCATCGGCGGGACATGCGCAGCAGGACGACCGGGTGCCAGCAACCGAACTCGAGCCAGCGGAAGAGCAGATGTATGGTGCCAGAGAGATCCTTGCGGTTCCAATTGACATGGAGCCGGAGGTTCCAGCGATCCAAGTGCCAGATTCGCTTGAGCCGGGCTACCGCGTCGGCGCCAAAGAGGGAGTTGGAGCGCGAGAATATCCACGCGAGGTCGATTCAACGGTCCCAACTGACGTCGACCCAAGTGCTCTGGCAATCCAAGAACCAGAGCCACCTGTACCCAACCCCCCGTTCGTCCAACCTGAACATTCTGCGCCGAATAAGCTCGCAGCGTTCATGTACACGAGGGCAAAAGCCTCCACCTTGCCTACAGTTCCTCCAGTCGTACTACCTCGGGATTTGCCTTTGCCTGACCCGGCACCAGAAGAGCATTCCTCCCGCCCGGTCGCAGAGAAATCAGGGCTCCACCCAATTCCACCAGAAATTCGCTCGTTGATTACCCTCTCGCCAGACGAAAACCCCCCGCCATCTCACGAACCAGAAGCGTTCCGAGTTCTAGCAAGTATACAACTTGTCCAACACCGCGCGCTCGTTTCGGCTCTCGAACATCCTTCCATTGGGTTACACCTCGTCGAACGGTCTTCTTCCTCTTCTCTCCCAGACTCGATCACCTGGCCGTGGCAAGATACCTCAACACCGCTTCACGGCGCCTCGCTCGCACTCGATCCCAACACCGCGCTTGTGTTCATCCCGTTAGCGGATTTAGCAAGTCCGGATGCCGTCCCTGCGCTATCGAGGCTACTCCAAAGCCTGTTGACGCGATTCGAGTGGATTGGACTCGTTTTAGAAGCGTACCCGAGACCGAGACCTCGTTCGCACACCCTGCAACCCGAGTCTGCGTCCACATCTGGGGATAGAGAGGGCTTCACACTTGACCCGTTCACACCTCCCACACTCAAAGCTCTTTCAGCCCTCCGTCGCGCGCTGGTACTGTTACATAACGCGCTCGGACTGGTTCCCATAGCGGGTACGGGCGGAGTGGAAGTTGGGATTGGAAGAAGTGTGCAAGAGACTGCAAGAGTCGTCCGGTGTGCTGTTGATCGTGCTGTTGAGAGTTGGAGAGGGAGGGAAGGGAGGGCCGGGGAGGTGTGGGGTGGGAGGGAGTGGGTTGAGGATGTGGATGAGAGTATGGTGTGTATTTCGTCCGTTGCTAGTGTGAGCGTGTGTTGATGGGAGTGTAGGAGGAACAAGAGTTGGCCAACGTCCCTGGGATGAATGTGTTCGCTGCGGTTACAGTGTTGGCCCAGACGACGGTCGACGATCTGTTGAGTATGACAGCCGAGGAGAGGACAAGACTGTTCGGGCCGTCTATCACAGAGAGCAAAGTGGTGCGTCCTCTCCTGTTCTTCCTTTCTTCCTCTCTCCTGACGATGCGTGGAAACCAGGCAGCGCTAAACGATGTGATAGCTCAAGGCCAAGCGCGGGTCGAGATGATTGGACAAGAGCAAGAGTTAGGGGCTACCGAAGAAGGCGCCTAATGGCGTGGTGTCGCTAGACAGGTATGGTTCGTTCCGAGGCCATTCGGAGGAAGGAACTTGCTCCATGGAACGAGCACGTCAGCGAAGAAGTAGGATGCGCCATATGACGTTCGAGCGCATATAGACAAGTTAATTGTTAAGTAGCGTAGAAGTCTGTAGAAATGTACTAAAACTTTCATCCTGTTACGAAAGTAGTCAAATGAAGATTATGAAGGGCGCAAAGTCGTGAGCCGAGAGTGATCGAGAAGCCACGTGATGCGTCATCGGTGACGCAATGAGACCTGCTGACCAGGGACAACAGCCAGGGCGGCTACGGCGATCCGAACCAGTATAAGAAGCCCACCGCAGTGAGCCCTCGTTCCTCACTCTACTCCTCGACGACCACGACACGATGGGTGACTGGAAAGACGGAATTATTCTCAAGGTTAGTTGGGTCGGGTGTTCGGTGGTATGTGTGGCTGACTTGTGATGTGTGTAGATCGCGAACGTGGTGGTGTACTTTGCGTTCTTGGGGTCGAACATCTATACTGTTGCTGGTGTATGTTCTTTCGCTCCTCTTTTTTCATCTCTCCACTGACACGAGGCCCTCCGTAGCCCGAAGGCGCATACCGCTCTGGCAAGGAAACCTACTTCACACCTGCGCCTTACGCTTTCGCCATCTGGTCGCTCATCCATTTGTTGCTGCTCGGCTACATCGTGTACCAGTTCTTTGAAAACGGAAAGAAGACGATTATCGATGGCATTGGTTGGCGGTTCCCGTTGTTGGCTGTGTTGAATCTGATTTATGTAAACGTTTGGGTGAGTTTTCTATTTCTTTTCGTCAGCTTTGAATGGGGGTTGATGATGGTCTGAATAGACCAGGGGCCATTATATTGTTGCGTTTATCTTTGCGCTGTTGGTCTCGAGTACGGTGTCGCATATCTATTATGTCGTGAAGAAGCATCATGCAGGGGAGAATATCAATGATGAACGTATGTATGATCTCATTTCATTCTAAACCTTGATACTGATCCGCTTTGTAATCTAGTATGGATCCACTTGCCGTTCTCGCTCTACCACGGCTGGACGACCGTCCTAGTCGTCGTCACCGCCTTTGAAGCGTTCGGCGTCAACGCGCTGACACACAAGGCAGGCATCTTCACAAAAGTATTTGTCTTCCTCGGACTGTGAGTCTGCCTCGTGTTCTCCGGATATACTCCGATACTAATGACCGCGGTGCAGGTTGTTCCTGGAAGCTACGGCCGCAGCGTACGCGTTCCAGTCAACCGAGGGCGACGTTGCAGCGTCGATTGCGATTACCTGGTCGCTCTTTGCGATCTTTGAACGTGAGTTCCTGAGCGCTTGTGGTGAATAGAAAGAAGGCTGATGATGAGCTTGATACAGACCAACGCTCGAGCGCGTTTGTGCACTGGGCCGCGTTGGCGTTTGCAGTGATTTCGCTGTTTAGTGTGTTGAAGAGCTTGTATGGAGTGATGACCCGCGGTCGGTCGGGCGGTGTGTTGCATGACGAGGAGAGGGCCCCGTTGGTGTCTGGGTCGTAAGTTGATCCATGGGGTCGCAAGTTGATGCGCTGGGGACGAGGTTGATGAACAAAGTGCGAGGTGTTGGTCTGGTTAACGACGATGTGTTCTTTTCAAATGTACTATCTACATTCAACTCTTTTGGCACTCAATTATTCACGGGATGCTGGACCGAACGCCGAGGGCGCGTGGCAGATAAGCTTGGCACAATGAACTCCACCCAACACCCAACATCCAACCTCCAACAAGCAAAAACGAACCATGCTCACCGAGGTCGTCATTCGGGATGATCGCCTCTGTTGAGCCGCGCCCGACGTGAGACCCGACGGCGAATGTCGCGCAGTGAGCCCGATCTGCTGAGCCGAGCGGCTGGGTCCACAATCATATCACGTGGTGAGCTCGAGCGTATATAGCCCCCGCAGATAGGATACAGACTCGCCCCCTCGGTCCAATGGCTCCCCGTCGCGCGCCGTCCGACGGCCCAAACAGAGCGCGCCCGATGCCGTCTAGGCCCCGCTCGCCCACGTCCCCGGCTAGCTTGGCGGCTGGACTTGGTACCCGTGCTAGGACTATCCTCGCCTCGCCCCCCATGCCCCCTGTGCCCCCGACCAGCCCCCGGCCGAGAGCGCGGCCGAGGGTGGTGGTTACTGTTCCTCGTGAGTCGCCGTTGGAGATGACGAGTTCTAATGCTAAGTGTGGAATTTTTCATTTTATTTTAGCTTATGCGACAGACGAACCCGACCCCGCACCCCGCACTGGCTCCACCGTGCTTGTCTCCGCGCCCGAGCTGACACGACAGCCGTCCAACATTAGCGCAACACCTTCCAACCCCATCATCCGCCCGCACCTAACAGACCACGCCTCGCTCGTGTCCTCGGTCGCCCCCGAAACCTCTGCAGGCCCCTCTCGCTGGTTCTCATTCGCGCTCCCCAAATTCGCATCACACACTGCATCACCCGAACCAGCGCCGGCCTCGCCGTTGGACGAAGAACGGGACCACGACGGAGGTAAGAAGTTTCATTGGCCGTTTATGGCTGGGTTGGGAGCTAGTCTCGGTGGAGGGCCGACGGCTGCGCAGTTGGAAAAGGTCGCTCAGCGGTTGGCGCAGGAGAGGGAAGGGGAGCATGACGAGGAGGAGGAAGAGCACGAGGACGGAAGGGGAGAGATGGACGCAACGTTGCGAGTCGGTAGTCCCGGCTCGCGCGCCCGGAGTCCATCAAACCGTTCGGTCCAATCGCTTCCGCCCCGAATGGCGTCCCTGTCCAACCCAAACATCGACGAATCTGCGCTCACCGACGACGAGGAACAGCCGTACGACGACCACCATGATCGTCGCACGGCCAGTCCCGAAGCCGGTCCGTCGTCGATCGTCGGCCCCCCGCTGACTCGACACAATACGCTCGTCTCGCCGACTTCACCCTCTGACCCGACTGGATCGCCGACCCAGGTCGCGCCTTCTCCGTTTACGCCCTACAACCCCGTCCGGCACGACACGTTTACGGCCGCACATAGCAAAACGCCCGGATGGGCTAGTCCCTGGTCCCCCGCACGGCTCTTTCCGGGCGCGTCATTCGTTTCGTCCCCGACAGGGCGGAGAAAGAACAAACGACGGGGCCAACAGGAGGAGAAGCGATGGGACGATTTACCTGGTTCGTTTTTTTCCTTGCTATTCATTTCGGTAGCGTTTTTTAAAATTGGGGCAAAATAGGTGCCCCGGATCGGACGTATCGAGATAAAGGACATACGCGGGACCGGAGCTGGGGTGGAGGTGCCATGTGGGATTCACATCATACGACGGTCTACACCCGGGCTGGGACGCCTGGGCAGATGTCTGAAGGCGGAGAGTTTGCTCTGGATGGTCGTGTGAGCAGGCAAGTCTACTTCTTTCTTCGTCATCCCATTCAATCCTAACATGAGGCTTTGGGTGGTACAGAGGGAGCATGAGCCGAAGTACGCATAGCACGAGCGGTCCGCCTAATAACAACAAGGGCAAGAAACTCAGCGTCGGGAGTGCGCATATCCAGGCTATCGTTCAACAAAAACGGAGCAAATGGATGAATTTCTTGTTGT
Source organism: Ceratobasidium sp. 428 (assembly GCA_019623705.1). NCBI lineage: Eukaryota > Fungi > Basidiomycota > Agaricomycetes > Cantharellales > Ceratobasidiaceae > Ceratobasidium > Ceratobasidium sp. 428. The sequence continues at coordinate 16,917 of WSTJ01000800.1, forward strand.
ATCAGGTTTATGTTCCTTTGGTGCGTTGCTCCCTCCCTTTTCATGAGGTGTATGCGGGTGGGCTAATGTGGGGGCTGGATGATACAGTTGTTCAGGCTGTTGAATCTCTCGCTCACGACCTCGACACTTGCGCTGGCGATTCACGTACGCCAGGTGGAGAAGAGATGGCATATACTAGGAAGTATAGGCAGTTCACCGTAAGTCTCCTTTCTATCTCTGTTTACCCACCCCCTTGCCCCCTTTACACCCCTTCACATCTCTATACCCCTTCACACCTCGCCACCCCTGGCCTGCGCACACCGTGTGGGTAACCGAGCCTTGGCGCCCGTCTATACCAGGCGCACGCGGAAGCCGAGAATGCGGCACTTGTGCTTGCGCCCTTTTTTCTATACGCTCCAACCCAGCTTCGGATCAATTCTGGCCCTTGTCGCGCGGGGCGGATTTTTTGCTATGGGCTCATTGTGCAGTGGAGGTTGGGTTTGGTCCGGATGTCCGGGTGGTTCGGGTGTTGGGTTGGTTAAGCGGATGATAAGATAGTGGTTGGTTAAGCAGACGGGATGGATGGGTCAAATGGTTAGGATGTGTCATGGTCCGGCGGACGGGTTGCCCATCTTGGCGTGGCCAGAGCGAGGTCCACTTGCCATTTCGAGCCGGTTGCGAGCGGGCGCTTTGGACATGTGCTGGGGGTTCGTTGCTGGCAGGCTCAGCCGACTCATGAGTCGTTGATGCCGAGCCGAGCGATCGATATCGAGCCCCTCTCTTTCTTGCCTATCTGCTTCCCTTATCGTCCGTTGCATCCTGAAAGCTCAAATTTTATCCTACTTTAGGACGCTGGTTATTATATTTGGACCGCCGACTTTGGTGCACGTCGTGATTGCGATTTATGTGAGTTTTTAGTGGAAAGTTGGGTGACGATGGGTCTGCTGACTCGATTTTTTCGGCACTTAGGCAGAGTACTTCGGCAAACCGTTGGGGTTGTGGCAGACATCGTCTAAACTA